>PVJA010015879.1:0-44533 GCA_004027025.1 Myocastor coypus | reverse complement strand
GTTGTTAGTGTCAGCCTTCGGGACGAGTCACGGCCATTGCTTGGCCATTTTGCTTTCTGTGAAAGCCTGAGAGAATGTTTTTCTCTGGGTGACTCTCCTTAGACGCACTATAGTTCATTCATCCCTTTCCTCTGAGGTCCCATAATCTCCTTGACCAGGAAATTTGGGACACCTCTGAGTTATAGGATATTACAGCACAGGTTCCCTTATATCCTGGGTCTTTTTTGACCTTGAAGGGCTAGGGCCAAAATATTGGCTATCCTTATAGCCCTTCTTTTTCTCCAAAAAAGAAATTTTTATGAGGACATTTAAACAAGATCCATTTACTCTCCCTAATATTTACATGCTTTCCATGGGGACCAAGCTGGCAGTTGATTCTTGACTATTGAGAATCTCTGCATTACCCATAAAGATTAAAGAACATTTTTTATAAAGACAGCAGCCTAATACACAGCTTATCTTTATTAAATTTGAAAAAAAAAATTCCTCTTCTGTTGCATCTCCCAAACCTGTGTGTTACTGTGTCAAAGCAAATGTTGTGCACTCACAATTTCAGTGCCGTACCCTGTGCGGCAGCAGCTGCCCTCCGAGTGCAGTAAAAAAAAAAAAAAAAAATCCATAACCTAGAATCAGATCTCAGCACCACTCAGACAATCAGGCCAATCAATTAGCCAGATTTGGCAGGAATGCCAAAGTGATTGAATACTGTCTTGATATTTAAAAAATTAAAGAAGCTATTTAAGAAATGTCAAAATACAAAGTTGCTGGCTCCCCCAGCATTACCAAGTTCACAAGATACACAAACAGTTTTATGAGAACCTTGTGAAGAATACATAATGAGCTCTTGATTGAATCAAAATCATTTTAAACAGAAACATGGTTTTCAGAGGATGAGCTTGAAGTTCAATTGTAATTCTATTTGAGCCTAGAGACTTGGTATTAAAAAATGGGTTATGACCTGGTTTTGTTTTTCCCTTCCCCAAAACATTTTCCTCTCTGCTGCCAGCTCATCTTGCTAGAAGCAGAATAAGTTTAAAAATCCATTATATTTTTTATTGGCCAGGACACTAATGGAAGGCTCCACGACAACTCTATTTTACAGGCTGAATACTTTAATTAGGCTGGTTACTGATCAGTTGTTGGGATATCGATTGTGTCATTTATCAAAGAGCTGGGAAAGCAGAAAACATTTTTGTTCTCGTTGTTATTGTTAAATGAAAACACAAGGCTCTGTGAGGCAAATCCTACCTCTTTTGCTTGCTAGAAGCTTAGCTTTAACTGAGGAATGGCTTGCTTCCCCTGGCTTTGTTTGACCAGCAGTAGATGGCAAAAAGTCATGCTTTGAGTTGGGGAGAAATATGCAAAGCCTGGATCTCCAGCAGCTGAAAGCATGTTAATTATTAAAAATGCATAAATTAAATGTTTTAAATATTTTGTTTCAGTGAAAATTGAACTTTTATAATTAATAAGAAAGTATAACCTGGGATTGGTTGATACATGTTTATAATCAAGAGCACTCCAAGAGGTTGAGGCAGGAGAATGGCAAGTTCAAGCCCAATGTGGACACAGCAATTTAGGGAGATGCCTGTGTCAAAAACTAAATACACAAAAACTCTCTAAACTTTCTCCCTCTGTCTCTCTCTGTCTCTCTCTCTCTCTCTCTGTCTCTCTCTCTCTCTCTCTCTCTCTCTCACACACACACACACACACACACACACACACATCCTTTCTCAGAAGAGCTTTAAGGATCAGATCTGTTTTCTTGTCTGTAACAGGCTCTTCTCACAAATGATCAAGAGAACATTATGAAATGACTTCCAAATCATTTACTTCCTTCTTCCTTGAAATCTTTCAGGGAGATAAATACTATCAACCAGAGAAAAACCTACTTCTTTGTGCCACATCCTCTTGAAAAAGTAGCTCGAATTTTCTGAGGCTGACTGCCTTCTGGTGCTATACAGCACCTGTGGAAAGACGGCTTGTGGGGTGTTATTCTGGATATAGCAGTTTGAAGAAAACTGTGAATTTGTTTACAGACTGTCAGAATACAAATAGGCTGGAGAAATGAGGTAGAGAAATAAAGAAATCTTAGAAGAGTCACTCTCTGGTGTGGGCACTGCAGTGCTCTGCAACTCTTGGCCAAAGACCTGCTGGTGTCTGCAGTGGGACACGCACGTGCCATTTCATCAGCAGAGTCTGACTTGTCCTCGAGCATATGCATGTATCTAAGGACAGCAAGAGGGAGTGGGAGAGAGGGACCAGCTGGTTGGCAGAGAAGCACCGTTGGCATGAACTGCATTCTTGTATTGACACTGCCACAAGCTGCACTCCCAGATGGGAAAAAAAAAAAAAAAATGAAAGAAGCCAGTTGTAAGTGCAGGGAAAGGATAATAAAGTTAACCCTTCTTTGTGCTGGCTATCAGCACTCCTAACCCTTAACACCACATTGCCCATGTTTCTTTCTTCTGTATTCATACATGTTTGAAATGATAGGGCCATTTTGATCTTCCACTGTTGAAGACTTGCATGCTGGAGGCTCTTGAAAGACAATTCATAGATTGGTCATTCTTTTTCTCTGTTTCAGTTGATCATGTTGGAACATACTTAAAAAGTAAATGTAATTTTTATTTCATCCCCCAGGAGACTACTGAATGTGGGACATTTTCCAAGCCATGCTCTGAGAACTGTCAAAATGTTCTAACCACCTCCAGCCGAAATGAGAGTAGTATATTGCATTCCTTTGACAGTTATAGTCCACAAGATAAACAGAAAGGTAAGTCTATGCATTTTCATCCACTGCAGATGAAGTGAGAAAACACAAAAGTGCCTCTTTATTTAAAAAGCAAAAAAAAAAAAAAAAAAAAAAGAGGAGTTAATTAGACTAAGTGCAGACTTCGTTACTCAGAATCATGAACGCTGAGAAGTGGGTGGGAGAGCTGACTCAGAACTTGTGAATCAGATTCCTGGCAAGGCCTCCAGCATAAGTGACAGCTTCTATGCTTGGTGCCCCAAACATGGAGGGTTATATATAAAACAAATCCATGCCTGGAGGATCAAAGATAGCAAGCTGCTAATTTCTGTAACATTGCCTTAATATCAAAATTATCAAGTAACTCTAAGAAAATTCTTTAGGTATCTATTGCATCATAAATGGTCATACCATGGCTCACAGATGTATGCTTCATTTCAAGATATGTGGTGAATTGTTAAATGCCATAACCTAAAGGAATGATAGTAGCTGGAAAGACCTTGTTACTGTCTTATTACAGTTTCTCTTACTATGTGGCACGGATCACATTTCTAATAGAGCTTTCCATATAAAACGTCTTACATTTTCTTCTTTGTTTTTTAAGAACTATACTTCAGGTCACTAAGAAAATCATTTTATCACCCTGTATCTCTTTTCTTTAATAACTTTTACTTTTATATTGCCAAAGCAATACATATTCATGGTAGAAAATTTAAAGAAAAGCAATAAAAAGAAAATTTAATATTACTCATACTTCTATCTAAAAAGATCCTGATCAATAATATTTTATGTGCATCTTTCAAGTCTTTTCTTCACACAAATATATGTACATAAGATGAAAGTAAAAGAAATTATAGCATGTTTGAAAAATTACTTTTCTAATTAATAGCACATTCCAAGCATCTTTCTTTGTTTTTTTTTTTTTTTTTGTCTTTTTGAGACAGGGTTTCACTATGCAGTTCAGGCTGGCCTTGAGCTCACTTTTGTAGCCCAGGCTGGTCTCGAACTCACACCGATCCTCCTGCCTCAGCCTCCCGAGTGCTGGGATTACAGGCGTGTGCCACCACACCCGGCTCAAGCATCTTTCCATGCCCTGACATATTTTATAATATCACATTCACTAACTTTCTATTGACTGGAGGTACTGTGTATTCAATAATCAAAAGATATATTTTAGACACTAAAATGTTGCCAGAACTTAAGTATAAAGGAATGAGTTCCAAACTCCAATTGCTCTGTCAGAGTGGACTTGGACATCTGACTGAGGTTGCTCTAAAATTAGATTGCTCTTAATGGCCTGTTGATTTTTTTCATCTGAATTCCTCCATTTTAGTAAAAGTAGTTGTAACAGCTGTTAGTATTTGTTTACTGTTAGACACTATGTTGAGCAGTTGACACATACAAAGTGAGTCATATTATGAACCTTATTTCACAGATGAAGAATTAGTCAGACAGACTTAAATATTTGACCAAAGACTTTACACATGGAACCCCAAATCAGTTTCTTTCTCTGTGAATTTGAGACATCTCCTAAACTACAGCCCTGAGTCTCACTGACCCATTGAAACTATTAAAGTTCTTCTATTTACTGGATGCTAAGAATGCCCATTTGAAAGTGACTTTACTGTGTATCTACATAAAGAAATCATGTGTCCTTATTCCCTTAAAGAAAATAAACATCTTCTTGAGGAAGCAATATTTTTTTCTAAGACCCTAAACTCAACAGGGGTTTACCAGGTAGCACAGCAGACTAAAGCACCTGCTTAGACAGAGCACAGCTGCTGGGTTGGCTCCTCTATACCCTGAATGCCATGCTGGCCCCGCCTCACCACCCACCCCCAATCCCTGGCACACTGAGAAGGTGATTGAGACCGAACATGGTGGCATGCACCTGTAATCCCAGCACTGGGGTGACTGAAAACAGGAGGATCACTATAAGTCCATCTGATCTACATGGTGAGAATCTGCTGACCCTGTAGACCCTGTCCTAAATACAGGAGAAAAAAAAAAAAAAAAAGAAAGAAAGAAAGAAGCCCAACAAGGTCAGGGTGAAACAGCAGGTTTTCTGTAAAATGGAACAGCCTTTCTGATAGTGTGCCTATGTTGAGATTGTGAACACTGATACATGTATTAAAATGCCTTGCCTTTATGTATGACATATATGTATTAAAATGTCTCATAATGTGGTTAACACTTAACTCTCAAGCAGTATGTGGTCCAGTGACACAAGTTAAAGTTTTCTTGCTAATTTCACTGATGACTTCCAAAAAAACATTCAATGTGTTATCATCATCTTCATTTATTTTCACTCCTTATAGTACATAGATACTGAGGTAAGATTCATTAATCATTTTAAAGGACATTGATATACTAAAAAAATGAGATATCTCTTTAAAAAAGTAGTAATGGCTAAAGTCATGAAACTAGTGAAAGTGTAAAAATACACCCAAAATTGGGCACAAGTGGCTTTTGCCAGCCACCAGGAAATGTTTCTCCTTTTCTTCACCTTGAGACCTAGATCCAGGTAGCACAATTTCAATGTCATTGAAGAAAACAAAACAAACAAACAAAAAATGAGCTACCCAAAATGTTTGTATCCTATTTCCTCCCCACTTCAGCTTTCTAAGTTAACATTAAAATTCTAAGATAGTTTTTGAAAAGTAGAAAAATATCTATTATTAGTTCATTACAAAGATCTGTGGTACCGTACTAGTTTATAAGAATTAGGCTTATTGAAGCCTAGTTTCACTAAACTGCATGCTAGAAGCCAGATAAAGTTCTCTTACATTTCATGGAAGCCTATTAACTTAGAGGCAGAAAATATTATTATAGTAAAATTAATAAACATAACCCTATGGAAGAATATCACAATCATCTATTTGTAATAATGATCTTGCAGTTGGAAAACTACTGAGAGATCCTGAGTTTTAGAGCCAGGTAAGTTGGTAACAGGCCATAGAAGCTCATAAATCCTGGGTGTTCATTCACCACTACCATGTTTTTAGGCACGTCTGTTATAAAAACAAGACTAAGTTGACAAAATGCAATGTTTGGTGAGGACAGGAACTAATACAGCCAAAATGTTAACATTTTTCCTTCTCTTTTTCCTTTCCTTTGTATATTTAAAAATTCAATGTTGATATTCTGTGTTCTGTCTATTTTTGTAATAATAGTACACACCACCCACCATTCACTATTTTTTTTTCCTGTCAAGCCGTTACACAGAAAAGGCATTTTTAGAACTAACATTTGTAGAAATTGTAATGCCAGAAAATTCATATGTGTGTTGGAGAATTACTAGCAGTGCCTTTAGTAGAATAAGTGTGGTGCTCTGAAATAGTAATAAGGATGGAGGTGTCCCAGGGGGTTACTATAAAATCCTATTAAGTATTTGAATGGTAATGAGGTGCACCAACATTGTATTTCCTGAGGACTCTTGCCGGTGGATCTCACTGTCAGCAGAGATTGCTTCTGGTTTATTATTACCTCTCCTCCACTGCTCTTCTCCCCTTTTGTACTTGTCTCCTGCTTCAGCTCCACTGCACCCCAGTCAGGTCTCGCCCCAGGTCTCCCCTGCATCATCACTGAGTTAGGTCTTTCCTCCCTACCTCACATCAAGTGCGTTGATTTTGTGCCATGGTCCCACTAAATACATTTTCCCTGGAGGAGATATATAAAAGCATAATTTTTGCTAACCAGCATCCTCCTGGGAAGCAGTATGTTTCCACCTCTCCATAGCTTGTACCAACTTTTTCTGCAGTGGTAAGAAATAAAATTGATTTTTCAGTGTGACTGGTACTTATTGGGTAACTCCTTTGTGCAGAACACACTATGAGGAATTCAAAAATGAATGCACTGCTATTATTGCCCTCAAGAGTCAAAAACAGGGGTTGGGCCAGATATATAACTTAGTGGCATAGCACCTGACAAGTAGTAACCCCCAATTTCAATTTCTGGTACAAAAGAAAACAGGGTCAGCAAAATATCTGTCCTCAAAGAACCAATGGTAACTCAGATTTTATGAGCCATCAGATCTGTCTTACAACTCAGCTATGCCATTGTAGGGTAAAACTATCCATAAATGCATAATACCAATACTTAAATAAATGGGCATGACTGAGTTCAGTAAAACTGTATTTACAAAGTGCAATGGTAGGCTGGTTTTAGACTTGTAGATCCCTGCCTAAAGTCAAATACATTTTACTCATCTTCTCTGATCTGGCCTTGGCAGACTAGATCCCACAAAACAAATAAACATGATAGTTAAAGAAAGGTCAGTTAGCTATCAATGAAGTAGCTTTTGAGATAGATAGATAGATAGATAGATAGATAGATAGATAGATAGATAGATAGCTTATACCTTATATATGCAATGATATCCAGAAACATATGTAATACATAAGAATTCTAGACATTTACAATGATCATAAACTTGAATGAAGATACTGACTCGAGGAAGAGAATTTCTTACATCTGAGTATGTCATTTAATACAACACCAAATATAGAGTATCAAATAAAGTTTCTACCTTTGCACTTATTATCACTTACAGAAACCAGAAAAAGTTATATGGATGTGATGAAAATTAAGTAACTATAGTAGAGCCAAAATAGTCAAAGAAGAGATTGTATAGAGGAAGAAGAAAGGGCTGATGACATAAAAAAAGTTATATACAGTTTAGTAGGAGAAGGACAAATGAATAGATGTTAGTTTGTTAGGTCAATAAATGCATAGCTAATTGCAAAGAAAGGATGCTATGAATTTTCTACAGGAACTACTTTACCTAATATTAAGTAGTCTGTAAACCTAGAAATGTCAGTGGATAAATAAATAGAATGAGTGTGTATTTCTTAGTCACATCTCCACCCAGGCAAGCTCTGCAAAAGGATAATCAATGCTCCAGGGGACTGTGTTCCATCAGTGATCAGGGCCCCAAGGTGTCTGTTGATGTTGGACAATCTAGTGCGTTATCACTTGACTTTTAGATGACAATTAGAGGAAAAAGAGAGGCTGGAAATATAATCCACCATAGCAACTCACATTCCTTTGGCACTACTCACCTAGGAGCACCATAGGTGAAGAAGTGGTATCTTGCTGTATGTATACCCAGAGAAAAGAATTCTCTGTTGCTGTTACAAAAGCTCTGACAGATCCTTAGAACACTGAACATTTCACAGAGGAGTCATATTTGAACTGGGCCTGGGAGGAAGGCAAGACATTGGAACCTAGAGTGGGTGTTGCAATTAGATAAACAAAGACATTGAGGCAGGTAAGCCCACGGATGTGGTCAGGGAATAGTCCATACTCTTGGATGGCTAATGTATAAAAAGAGAGGCGGCTGGTTTCAGGTGCACAGACCTGCATCCTGAAGGCAACTGTATACAGCAACTTACTTGTTAATGTCTGTTTTCACCACCCATGTGGAAGATAGACTGAGAGATTGAGGCCAGAAAGATTGAACCTAGAAGAAAAGATGCTGTTCCAATGTGTTCCTAGTCCCTATTTGCAGTATGACTATATTGTTCTTCCACTCTGTTTCCCCTTAGCAAATCTCTGCCTGCCTGACTGCATCCACACTGGATCACACGTTAGAAATCAAAGGAACAGCACTAGCCACCTTTGTTCATCATGCTGCTTTTTCCGTGACACATGCTCATCGAAAGATCTCTCACTTCAGGGCCTCATTCCTAGGGACATATCAGTGCAGTGGCTGCCACCTTGAACAAGCCCTAGCAAGGCGTATTCATCATGGTTTTCCAGAGAAGCAGAATCAGCTCTGTGTGTGTGTGTGTGTGTGTGTGTGTGTGTGTGTGTGTATGTGTGTGTGTATGTGTACATGTTTATAAATTAAAAAATGTTGATTATAATGAGTTAGATCGCAGAATTATATAAGCTGACAAGTCCTTAGATCTGCATGCTGAGTCAGAAGCTAGAGACCTAGAAGAGCTGATGGTACGATTCTGGTCTGAATCCAAAGGCCTGAGAACCAGGAAAACTGGCAGTGCATATGTCTGCAGCCAAAGGCAAGCAAAGTGGAGATCCAGGAAGAGCACTTGTGGTCCAGTGCAGCTAGCAGAGAAAGGGGACACATAACTCCAAGGCAGGCAAGAGTTTTCAGTCTTGCCCAGGGAAAAGCCACCCTTTTGTTCTAATCAGGCCTCCGTTCACCCACGTTGGAAAGCATAATCTGCTTTATTTATTTCAATGTTAGTTTTATCTAGAAACTCCTAGAAATATATATATATATATATATATATATATATATATATATATATATATCCTATAAATGTGCTCACGTTGTTTCCAGTAGCAATTCTCAGTGATAGAGATTTAGGTTGTATTCCATTAATCAATGACAAACAGGGCCCACACTTAACAGTATTTCACTTTAATCAACATAGAATAGAATTCATTGTTTATGGAACAAATTTTGATGTTGCCTTAGCCTTCTGTGTGAGATCGTATGTAATATGTATAGTTATACAGAAGGTAATCCTAAGCCCCTTTAAAGATTAAAACACAGAGGCTTAAAAGAGGTTGAGTGATTTATCCAAATACATATAGCAGTAGAATCCAGGAGTGGAAACAGCAGACTTACTCCAAAAATCACCCTCATAACCTGGATGTTCCTTAATACTTTTCTTATATTAACATTAATATTATTTGTATTAAGCAAAATAATGTACATAATGCCTACCAAAAACATCTGATACATAAGATCTCAATAAATCTGATTTATTCTTTGCAATAATGATATTCAAAATATATATTATTATTCTAGTGAAAAAAAAGCAACCTGGAAAACTATGTGTTTTTCTTATATGGGAAAATAAAGATTCCAGCACCAGTTTTCTGCTTGCTCATGAAACCTTAAAACCTAAGAGCTTCCATTATGGCAAGATGCAAAAAAAAGTGTTTTTCCCATCAAGTGCATCTAGAATCTTGTTTTAAAATGTCAAGACATAGGAGATAACCACTTTGTTTATGTTGCACAAGTTACAAGTCATAAGTATGTGGCACCTTCCTAGGAATAAAAGGTATAGAAGTGAAGACACAGGGACCTAACTGGCCAACAGTTGCTAGGCGAACTCCAGGGTAGACACACCTATTAGCAGTTACTCATTTTCTCACATGGGGAGTATTCCTCTATTACCTATTCTTCCTTGAGTTCGGGGTGAATCATTATTTATTGCAATCATGGTTTATGTCTCAGTTAAAATTAGGAATGAAAAGTGGACAAAAACAGAACCAGGCCCAGAATGGCTCCTCACACAGTTTACTACAGCTTCATTTGTTCTTGGATTATAGACCTGGTGCTGCCCCATGATGAGTGGGCCAAGTGTGAAGTCCCACCCTCCCCACCACCACGTTCCGATTTGGAATTGGACCTTGAAGATTACAGCTACAGGTATTGAAAAAATGATGTATCATAAATGTTCCCTGATTGAATATTTCTGAGAAAACTCAGCAACTTAATGTTAACTATTTCTTTTCAGAATGAGAGCCTCATGGTATGTAGAATTCCTTTCCAATAAGAACTCCTCAGAGTTGATACCTTAGGTCACTCATAGTTGACTTCTTGAAATTTAAAATTCTTCTTTATATTCCTAAAATTTTAAGCAAATTGTTTTAGAAAGTGTGTAACTTATAAATTTAAAAACTTTGAATAGCAAAACTCAAAGAAAAGTCATATAAGAAGGCATAAAACAAAACTGAGAAAGCATAAAGCTTCAGGTAGGATTTTACTTTTCTTCATAATTGGTCAACCCTAAAAGTGTGTTAAAACTAGATGTTTGAAGAAAGTTAATGAAATCTAAAAATTAAAGCAATGCCATATAAAAATATAAAATATTGAAAGGGGTACCCAGTATCATGTTCATTCTGTAATAGAAACTAAAAAACAAATCAAGAATTTTTAAAATCACAGAAGCATGAGGGAGGGAGATTTACTAAGCATACATACTATTTGACTAGTGGAATTCATAGATTTTGTGCTTCTGATGAGTTTTAAAAATCATTAAATTGTCTCTGCTATTTTCTGTATTTATTATGTCTGTTAAAAACTGTATTTTATTGCATCTGTGTCCCATGATAATGCTGTGAAATTTTTTCATTTTTCTTGCTGCAATGCTAGTGTCACTTCCATTATGCTTCTAATACAATCTGCTAAAAATAAAGCAACACAGCAAGAGTGTAGCTAACTATATTAGACAGAAACTTATATATGTGTACGTATAGCTATCTTTAATTCTTATATTTTTGAAATCAGTTATCTTCTCAAACACAATTTTATGAACTTAATACAATTCTGTAATCAAAATAATGTTCTAGATTAGTATCTCTATAGTTTTCTTAAAAGAAAATGAGAACATACTTAATTTTTTTCATTATTTCCATTGTTTGCTTCAGCCCAAAAGGATAATTTGTTGGTGTTGCCCAGATTCTGCTTGAGCATTTATACTGTGTACACTGTATGTGCAAAACTACTGCTCTGATGCAAAGCTGAGTCAAATAGAAACCCTGCTCTCAGCAAGCCAGTAGGCCAGTGGGCAAAGTGATAATGAGCTCAGGATGTCTGAAGTGATTGTTTTTGTTTTTTTTTTAAGGAATGAAATGTTTCTTAAAAGAAGGCATAATAGTTTAAGTAATCTGGGCATGTAAGGCAGAGGAAAGTGCTTCCAGGTACAGAAATTGGAGAAAATAGTAAAAGCAGCCTTGAGCTGAAGCGTAAATCATCCCCAGAGGTGAGCATGAGATGCTCAGGAAGACAGCAAGCTTCAGAGAGGGAAGGGCAGGCAGAAGGAAGAGTGAAGAGAGGAGAGAGGAGGCTGATCTGTGCTACTCACTCCCTGGATAACTGGCTAGATGATAAAGCAGCAATGAGTTCTGAAGTCCTCCTCTGGGACACTAAATTCTTATTGTAGCATCTGAACAGACAATGGGTCTGGTGACACCTGGATTTTCTCTGTGCACAACGTGGACTGGGCAAATGGAAGAGGAATCTGTGGGACAGTGCTGTGATAAGGACTGGGGCTCTAAGTGAGAAACCTTCAGGGAAGAGAGGTGGCTCGGAGACAAGGCAGAGGAATCACTGAGATTTAGCAAGGGCCTTCCGGGCTTCTCCACTGTCTCTACAGATTTCTTGCCTTCTTTTCCATAAAAGATGTTTCTCTGTGATTTGTGGAGTAAAAATCCAGCCTTGCATTGTCACCCTATCATATAAAGCTTTATTGCTTGGTACTTCTAGTTACTTCCTTTTCACCTTTTCCTCCTAATCTTCTGTGTTTAAGCTTCTGTTCTCACCACTTCTTTGGAACTGCTCTCCTAAACATCCAAAGGAATCTCTCTTCGGCCAAATGTATGACATTTAATCAGACTGATTCTTTTCTGCTCTGTTATAGTTGGTCATTATGCCATTCACTCCTTCACTCAGCCACTCGAAGTATTTCTGGAGCTTTGAGTGAGACACTATATAAGGTACTAAAATGAATTGGAAGCAACCCTGCAAGCAGGCAGTACAGTGTCTTAAGGAGACAGACACACTTGTGACTCACATGTAGCTAGCTGCAAAGTATCAGATGCAGAGTTCCATGGGTGTCCAACAGAATGAGCCCCTTACTCTGTCTGCAGGAATGAGGCAGCCTACACAGTGATGGACTGAAAATGATTTCCTAGGGAGTGGGAAGGAGCCCATCACACAGAGAAGTGGCCTGAAGATCAGCTTAGGTCAGACAAAGCAGGTCATTAGTGAAAATACCACATCCTTTGTTCAGTGTGGTTGAACTGGATAGCATCTTGGGAGAAAAGCAGTGACTGGGACATTGTCCAACATGCTCCCACAAGCTCACTGCTTTTATGAAGAAGAGCTGAGAAGCAGGAAAGAGAATCAAACCTGAGGATGTCAGTGTCAGGCCTTGCAGTTTCCATTTCAAAGGATGAAGTGGGAGAGGGAAGCCTAGCCAGAAAATCAATTAGACTTGGGAGAGCAAGAGAAGAACGGTGCTTGAGCCAAAAAAGAAGCATGCATGGAAAGGAAAGGGTGCAAATATTTTTGAAAGGGAAGGAGGAAGTCTCATGCCTTACAACCCACCCCCTCCCAGAAACTGGTGACCCACACCCTCCTGCAGGCCACAGTAATTGCTAGGTAACCAATAGCAACAGGGCTTTGGGTAAGTGAAACTAGGGGTGGATGGCAGACTGGAGAACCAGGAGGGCAAAGTAGGAGATGCGCTGCCTTCAGAAACATTCACAGCTTCTTCAAAGGGAAAGCTATGCTTCAGAAGTGGCGCCAGTCTTAGCAGAAAACTGCTGTTTCATGAAGAGAGGGAAGAAATTTGATCAAATTTAATGTTTATACTTTGAACCAAATGAAATCAAGAAATTATTTCTACTGCATCATTAGTGATTGTGAAAGGGTTAGAATATGTGTGCTGAAATAAATAAATGTAAGGGAAATGTTTTTACTGTGAATCCTAAGAGGAAGCTAAAGCAAACTAACAACAAACAGAATATATTCAATATGGGCTAAGGAGATAGCTCAGCAGTCTAAGCACCTGCCCTGGTAAGCACAAAGACATGGGCCCAATACCCAGTACTGCATGTTGTGCCAGCCCTGGAACCCTGGAGTACTGTGCCAGCCACTGAAACCAGGCATGGTGGTGCATGCCTGCAATCCCAGTGCAGAGGAGGCTGAGACAGGACAATCACTACCAGTCAAGCTACATAGTGAGATGCTGTACTAAATAAGTAGATAGGCAGATAAATTTTCAAAAAAAATTTTTTTGGATACTATTTATATTTTAGACAACTTTTTAATATTCCTTGCATGTATATCATGTGCAGATTTTTTATTTCTCTCCCCCCTCCTGCTTCCTGTTGCCCTCCCCTCCAGGTTCTTCTTACCCTTCTCTTACCCTCACACACGAGATTCCCTCCTGCCAGTTGCCAGAGCCTAGTCACACACCTGAGGCTTCAGACATAATGCTTTTGTTTCTGTGCATTGTTTTGCTGGTATTTTTGTCTTTGTCGTGCATGCCTCTCCAAATCTTCTGTTTCCATTTTAGACAGTTCTCCTTGAACATTCACTGAGCCTTTTCTGGATCTTTCACATCCCTGGTCTGTCACCGTCTTCAAGACACTGGCATATGTTCCATGCTCCCCTTATTTATTCATTATGCAGCGTAATCTGACATCGAGTATCATTTCTATTTGATAGATTCCCTGGCTGTTCATGCTGAAAACACGGCCTTATCTCGGACATGTCTGTGGCATGCTGTCAACATTCAGCTGCCTGTAACCTCCACGGCAGCCCACTCAGCCATGAGCATGCACTAACGCCCTTCAAAATTAAAATATGTCCTATTTTATAGTTAATCATTGTGTCACCCTCTCACTCCAAACATTTTTAGTGTGTAGCATAAAATTGGAAGCTATTTTACTAGTCTAAATTACATGTCTAAACTATTTTCACATTAACTCATTCAGTGCCACACTTGTTTCCAGCTCTAATTGGCTCTAATCACATGACATCATATATTGCATACATTTCCTCCCTAAATATCTGCCAATCTCACATCCAATGTACTTTCTATTCCTATTTTTTTCCCATGGCCAAAGGGATCTTTTTATTTAAGGTTTGTCTAAGTATACATTGTCACAATCAGAATAACGGGGACAGAAATATGTATAATGATCAAAGTAATAGACATGTCAGGCACATAATATAAATAATATATTTCTTACATACTCATTTTTAAAAGAGCAGCTTTGATTTTGTTGATTATAATTATATCTTAATATTTCTATAAAAATAAGGTTACTTTTTTGGCCTAATCCTGGCTTAATGTTACTCTGTCAAGTGATATTGCCATCTTATTTTTCAAATGAAGATAAGGCTCATTATTTCCCACGTCAGAAAAATTTTGAATTCTTATTGTTATTGTGTTGATTACTAGCACTTTGGCAAAGGAATCAAAAAGTCAATTGGGAAAACCATATATCCTTCAGGTGAGCAGATTGCCCATAGTCTGCCCTGAGCAGAAGACTTTAAATGTGCATGACCTTTCTTTTAAAGAGGAATATTCATATGGGCTCTAAACTTTCTCTCTGAAAGCTTCCATTGTAATGTATTGCATATGCTTCAATTAAATATTTCACTTTCTTTCATTCCATGATATGGACTACTATTAAATCAAGAATAAGACCTAAAATGCAAGTTTTACAAGATAATATAAAGTGTACAGAGACCCACATTCACTGAAAAATTGATGTTGTTGTATTAAGAACCGTAACAACTTGTGTTCCTGAGTGGTCACCATTGGTGGCTCTGGAGCTAACCACGTGTATAGCCTTGAGGCTTTATTCTTCCCTTTTGGGCTTCAGAGTCTTATCTAAAAGATGAGGTGACTTCTAAGCCCTCCCAGCTCTGAAAGTTTTCAATTCTGTGAAAGCCATGAGCCTTTCTGACCCTAAAAACTCACATCATTACAAGAGATCAAAGCGTGAATAACTAAGTGCAAACCAAGGTCAGATAACACATTTAAAAGCAAGTGCTTCCTAAACAGCAGGACTCAGCCGGAAGCTTGTGTTCACAATGGCATCTCAGTATGTTTTAAAAGAGGCTGAAAAAATGAAATTATAGCTATTAGAACATGCCAAACACTTTCTCACAACTGACATATTTCACCGCATCTAGATAGCACATCCAGTATGGGTCACTCCTCAGTGATTTTATCTGTTGACAATGTACCTGGACATCAAGAAGCACAAAATAATTGTGTAATTCCAAAGAGTGGATTTAAACATTTGAGAAATTCTCATTAATGTATTTACAGTCTTTTCACTGTAGAGTACCCAAGACCCTCATTTATTTCTTTCTTACAACAATACTTTAGAGTAAATTCTCTCACTGCCCCTTCTGTAGATGTGGCTATTCCTACACACCTTGACATCTCCTCAGTCCCCAAGCCTGTCTTAGTCATAGCTCTCCAGAGAGTCTGACAGAAACAGAAATAACAAGGAAACTGAAAAACATAGCAAAAAACAGAGAGACTTACAGTAATTTGGGAAGTAAGTATAGGGCTATGTATGTGCTTACTTGTAAACTAACACTGTACAAACACAGACCTTTTTACTTTCCCAATCTTAGCTTATTCTATCCTCTAAACTACTTCATACAGTATAGACATGTAATTATAATTATTTTAGATGTGAGGACATTTCAGAACAAGGAAATCCTGTACCTTGCTTAGTCACACAGCAAATACATGGCAGAGGCAGGATTGAACCTGGGCACCTGCTCTGGCAACCTGACTTTCAAATACAACCTGACTTTCTTAACCTTGGAACAGTTGAGGTCCAGTTGATGAAATTGTATCATTATAGTGACTAGTTTTAGCTGTGCTAGAAGGTAATATTAGATATCCATGATAGATAGGTATAAAAAATGAACTTTGATATATATTTTTTAACATCGATGTTCCCTTTTTACATTTTAGGATTATCATCCAAAAAGCAATATTATTTTGTTATTTATAATATCAAAATTCAACTATTTTATAAGACTCCATGTCACTCCTTTAGATTTCCTGGGGATGCTTAAGTTTTCACTGTTTCAGAGATGATAATAGAAATCATGTTGGGATAAGACACCTGTGTGTTTTTTACACGGAGAAGCTAATAAGTGAAAACATAGCTGTAATTTCATTTATAAAAATACACAATTTATTTCTATGTCAAGATATAAGCAGTTGTCTATTAAGTTCTTTGCATAATCCCTTCCATCCTCAATATGCAGCAGAAAGAACATTCTTTGAGACTGGCCACAAGTACCAAGAAGTCTGAAGGGGAATGTGATATATATCTGGTGTCACACTTGTCAGCTGCGTTCTTCATGTGACTCCCCATTGGTGTTAACAGTGAACACATTGTCTGGTCATATTAACAGTAGTTTTAGAAGATGGACCTCAATAAGGTAGAAAACTAAATTCCCTCAGCCAGGAGCCATTCGAGAAGATGGCTTTATCCGAGGATGCAGCCTGTCACTTGTGTCTAAAGGAAGGGCACACAGATCCTGCAGGCTTCTCTGACCCCACTTCGGGACCCTGCTGATATCTGGTGATATGCTTTGAAGCACTAATGCTTCCTAGGCCCCCCTCGCTCACTTAAAGTTATATATGGTGCAGTAGGATCCCAATTAGCAGAAGTCAGTGAAGAGTAAAACATGATATTAGCTAGAGAATATTTTACTTAAATTATACTCCATGATAAAATACATGAAAACAGAGCTGCAGCATCTCATAAAAGAAAGCTAAGATTCAGAGAATTGTTTAAAATGCATGGCTGTGGGCTATACAGAGAGGTGATGAGTGGCTGTGTCCAAAATGAAATCTAATTCTCCCCTTCTCTCTCTCTCTCCCTCCCTCCTACCTTCTCCATGATGCATGGCTTCTGTCCACAGCTCTGGGGTGGATTCAGCAGTATATTTTCCAGATCAGCACATCAACTTCAGACCCATGACACCGGCCAGGCAGTCTGAATCAATTAACCTGAAAGCTTCGAAGAGCATGGACCTCGGTAAGCGAGGCAGAGGTGACGTCCAGGTCACTCCCCAGCCTCAACCCATCTATCTTCCCAAATGTCCAGATTTCCTAGGTCTTGTTTCTTCAGCTCAGGCCACAGAGAGCAAGGTCTGCAGACACCTGGAGGAAGGCATATGGCCATCCTATCTTTCTATCATCTCCTACACATTTCACTATAATTATCCCTTTGTCAAAGAAAGAGAGGTAATTTATTTTTAGAAAGTGGTCCATAAATAGGTCAGAAGAGCATGATCCCTTCTGGAGGCTCTGAATGCCACAAGAATCTTCAACTCAGCTGCCTTGTATTTGCACTTGGGCTTCAGTCATTTCACTCCTAGTAGACACAGTTATCGTAGGGCCTGAGAAGACAATGTGATCAAGTGGTGCCCCTCACCCTTCACTTCTGCATGGGCTATGGCTGGGGAAGGCAGCAATGCAGAAGGCTCATCGCTTAAAATTCCCACCCAAATCCTGTGACACTGGAGAGAGGAAGTGTCCCTTGGGTGTGTACCCTAGGACAGTGTCCTTGTAGCTGCACTGAGCTTGAGCACCTCAAGGACTTTCTGGATAGACCAAGGTCCTCTGTCAAAGTGTTCTTCAGGCTCTGGGACCCTGAAAGACATCTCAGATATTTCAGAACATTGCTGCCCTCCCATGGGCTCTTGGAGAGAGTAGGTAAAATAAATTCTTAGCAAAATAGTTATTACTTCCTGAATGCTCAGAGGCCAAGCTCTGCAATTGTTTTTTTCTCTAGGCATGACTTATATTTCATTAACAACAAAAAGAGAATAGAATAATCAAAATTGCATGCTGTACCAAACAATCTGATAAATAGTGCTTATCTGTTGCTCATTTACCAGAGCTCAGGAAAATGTTCAATCATGATGAAACAGGAGAAATTGATTCTATTTTCTGTAAATTAACTGAATCACTGGAAAGCACTTACTCTGATCACATATAGTGAGAGGCAGATAGAAAACTTTAACAAGAAAGCTGTCTTAAGCCCTAGTCATCAGGGTGTTTTCTCAAGTGTGAACCTCTGACCAAATAAAGGAATAATGTATGACAGTGATATTGGTTATTACTAATAATTTAGGGAGCAATTTATTTTTATGAAGTACTTGATAAATATTTCCTGTTCTGTCTTCCCAGTTTCTCTATAAAGAAGATGAATGATATAAACTGCTCTTAATTTGGGAGGGAGAAATTTATTACTGTTTTCTTCAGTTAATTAAAAAAATTGCCAGAATGATGGTTTTATATCATTTCTGCAAAAGATAAAAATAATACAATATCCATTTTAATTTAAGAGAAAAAAACATTATGAAATCTATTAAAAAAAAATAAAACCTAAGTCATGCCAAAAAGTAGTTCTGCTCTGTTACTGAAAAAATTGTTTGGAGAGGTTTTATATTTTAAATTGAAATTATCTTTACACAATATTTACAATTAGAAGTCAACCTTTGCATTTTGCTGTGCATACACCTTCAATGACAAAATAATAGTAATATGTGCCCAGTTTATGAAATTGGGTGGATGAAGAGTTATTTTGTTTAGGGCACAAACTAAAAACTTTGGCTAAACACACCATAGAGCAGAAATACTTCAAATGCCATAAAAACATGTTTTAGAGTACTCATCACAGTTTATCCCTGCCAGGAAATATACTTTAAAGCAAATAATCTGGCAGGAGGCTCTGGGCGTGAGCCCGCTGGGATCGTCAGCTTCCTGCTCTCCAGAATGTGCAATGGGACAAGGCTAATAAATGTATCGGCATTCCCAGTATGTAAGCTCAGGGGACACCACAATGACAAGCATGTTTCCTGTTTGATTAAGAGAGTACAACGTCATGTGTAGTTTTAGTTGTCACAGATAGCCCCAGGGCAATGTTGGAAAATATATTTGCTGAAGAGCTTGTAATGATAGGTAATAGTAACAGTAGGAATAAGACACATCTCCAGAAGATTTTGAAAACTGTATTTCGGTTGAGTACCAAGTTAGTGCTGTTTTTAATCTGGAGAAACGTCCATTTCATAGTTCAAAATAAAAACATAAAAATGGTGAATCTCCTACAGTATTTATTCTATAATTACAAGTTGTACTGGCTACTCCTCCTTTATAAAATCAGCATAAGCCAGGTGGTACACACCTGTATTCCCAGCTCCTGGAGAGTCTAAAGCACAAGAATCAGAAATTCAAGTCTATCCTAGGCAATATGATAAGATTCTTACCTCAGAAAAGAAAACTTATAGGAAACTTCAGTATTTAGGGAGTTCCATCAACACTGTCATTATTTGCTTCGTTTTTGCTGCTGAGTCTGAACTATTCTTGTAACCTAATACTAATAAGTCTTTTACATGTTTAAAGGACCTTAAAGTTCCATGTTCCTATTCTCACTTTATTTCCAAAGACAGACAATCCTGTTATGAAAATTAAAGCCTCCTTGTCTATCTCTTCCCAGACCCAAATGAGGCCCACCAATAGCTTGTTATCTCTATACTAGAGCGCTCTACCAGTATGCATCTCCGTCCTTGCTGCATGATCTGTATTTCCTTGTGTTAGTTGCACAGTGTGACTTGAATGACTCATGATGTATAGTTTACTTTTCTCCACTTTTAGATGGAACTGAGCTTAACAGGAGGTTTTATTTTGTGTCTTTATGTCTATATCTTAATTTGTAATTGTTCACTTATGTCCTTTGCCAGTATTTCCACTTATTCCACTTTCATTCTTAGAATATTGTCATATATATTAATTTCATGATAATATAAACAGGGTGATGGTGGCACAGGACAAATTAGTAGTATACCAAGGAGGCTAACATGCCATATATATTTCTTGTAATCTGCTCACTCTCTTTTTATTTTGATTTTGATTTTCTTCACTACAAACATCAGTCTTACAATGAAATACTTCCAACTTTCATTTGATTTTTATGATTTAAAAATGCGATCACTTATTTTCTTCTAGAAAT
This sequence comes from Myocastor coypus, assembly GCA_004027025.1. Classification (NCBI taxonomy): domain Eukaryota; kingdom Metazoa; phylum Chordata; class Mammalia; order Rodentia; family Myocastoridae; genus Myocastor; species Myocastor coypus. The sequence goes on along the minus strand of PVJA010015879.1, from coordinate 24,231 downwards.
GTTACATTATACCTTTTTCTTTATGTTAAGCAATCTATAGTACATTTATATCAAAGATTTTTTCTCCACAAAAATACTAAACTATTGGAAATACATTTTTTAAATTTTTCCTTCCTTTGCCTATTAACTTAGAAGGCAGCTTCATTGAATTCTAAATTCCATTATACAAATGTATGGCTGAGTTGATAAGCATGCTAGCCTCCTTGGTATACCACTAATTTGTCCTGTGCCACCATCACCCTGTTCATATTATCATGGAATTAATGACTTTGTTTTTTTATTATCTATAGAAAAATCTTCTTCTTGAAAAATGAAAATTTTTCCAAAGTAAAACTATTTAGATTCTTCAAATATATTTATTTTCCAATGAAGTTTAAAGTCAGCTCAATAGCCGGGGGGGATATAGATCAGTGTGTCATAAGCGCCTGCCTAGTAAGTGCAAGGTCCTGAGTTTGATCCCCAGTTCCACAAAACATAAATTTTTTAAAAAACCAAACAATAAAATCAACACATCAAAGTGAGTTTAAGGGTGGGCTTGGTAGCACATACCTGTAATCCCAGCACTTGGGAGGCTGAGGCAGGAGAATCTGTGAGTTCGAGAGCAGCCTGGCCTATGAAAGTGAACTGAGGGTCAGTCTGGACTGCATAGCAAGATCCTCTGTGTCAAAAACACACACACAAAAAAGTGAGTTTAAGGAATAAGTAGGAATATTTCCTTTGTGTGTGTGCGTGCGTGTGTGTGTGTGTGTGCACATGCATGTGTAACTATTAATTATAATGTTTGCTGTTGGCTCCTGATAGAAATGTTTTGTCAACTAAATAAGGCTTTTATGCACCTAGATTCCTCAGTTTTTTCATTAGTCCCCTTTTTCTTAAAACTCTAAATGAGTATTGAATTGTATTAAGTGATTTGAAGGTTCTGTTCACGTGATGATATACATTTTATTCTTTACTAATATAATGGCATCAATTCAATACATTTTGTTCTATAAACCTTTATTTTTTTAATGAGTCTAAATTTTCTCTGCACTTGAAAAGGTGTTTATTTGATAATCTACTAGATTCATATATTAAACTCTTCTAGAGTTGAGTAACATATTTATGCTTTAATATGTGGGTGTTCAAGTCTGATACCACTTTTAAAGTATTATTAAATCCTATGCATCTTTACAAATTTTTATAGAGATTACTTTGCCTCCCAATGTTTTGTATATTTTTTGCTGGCATGAATATGGTCACATTTAAGAAAAATTAGAAATGGTAAATAGAGGGAAATTTATTTTTAAGTAATTGAACATAACTATGCTTATTCAAAGGGTTTAGGGTGTCATTTAAGGGACTGGGTAAGTACTTATGGGTTTTCCAGAAAATCAATCTTCTCCTACTAATTGTAGACTTTCCTCTATTTATTTCAATTACCAGAATTACTATGCTCAGTCTGGATCCCTTTAATTTGTTCATAATTGAGCTTGTGTGGGTGTTGAGTTGGAAGCTCTCAGAAGCTGAACAACACAGCTGCCTTTCTGGCCTTTGGCATAGGGTTTTCCCCCAAAGAGCTGCCCCTATTGGCAGTACGCCAGGGAGTTACATTCAAAGACTTTTTGATGAGGCATAAAAATCTTTAATTTCCCGGCTTGGTGTTTTATGACCCCATAGTACTATTTAAGAATTAGTCTCAATTATTCAAGGGACAGCACTTCAGTATTCTGGACCTTTTGTTGACCTAATCTATAGCCCCATTCAAAGCTGAGTTTAAAACACAATTTCCCCCAAGATTGTTTTAAAGGGTTTTCTATCCTGTTTCCAACCGGGCTCAGACTCTTGCTTCAGAAGGCTGTCCCTGGCACACTTAGCAGAGGCTGGGGCAGTGCAAAGAGGGGATGCTGGCCAGCTGGCTTGCCTCCGTTGGTGAGAGGAAATAAGCCTCCAGTGACTCGTGAGGCACTTAGATGAAATTTTAGGAAGTTTCCTGACAGTGAAGATGGTTAACATTCCTCATTCCCTGTCTCTTGGAAAAAACACATGTCTTGAATAACTCTCTCTGAAACTGAGAGGGAAGATAGATTGATTAGCTGATTGTCTTTCAAGATCTGTGATTCAGCAGTTTTATTTTGTTAATTTCTCATTCTACTTTTTTTTAAGTTAGGAAATGTTTTTAGATATCCAGAGTTGAAATAGATTATAAATCAACTGATCTGTTTGTTATAGCTATAAAGATAAATATTTGAATATAATCCTTTCATATATGCCAAATAGTCCTCCCAGAGAGTAACTTGGCATTTCTAGTAGCAGATCAAAGATGGTCGTTTAAAAAGTTAATTAACCCCACTCTATTGCTTTCTTTTTTAATTTATTTCTATAATGAGGTATTGCTAATGCATTTTTGATAAGACAAATATCTTAAGGACCAAATAATGCTATTCATAAAATGATATAACTCTCTGAATCTGGCTGATCAATATATGATATTCATCTACATATTTCAATATAAATTTTATTTATATCTATGAACCTTCTTTATTATCCATCAATAATTAATACCTCTAAAGGTAATAAACACTAAATCAGACACTACAATTTTAGTTATTTTTTTCACTTCAAAATAAATAAAAGCAACCTAGGTGGTAAAGAAAAAAATGAGTAATACTAAAAGAAATTATATATTTATCATATATAATATTGAAGGAAGTATATGAAAACATAGTCAAATGTATGCTGAAATACTTTAGGAAGGTGAAATTAAGACATCAGGATGGGCTGGTGATTCACTAAAGGGATGAGTTCCTGCTTTGTGCCAGGAAATGTATTAGACGTTCAGAATTTAGTGAGTAAACAAGAAAAATAGGGCTTGCTGGTTGTATCCAGATTGCAACTGTAACAGGAAAGGAAAATTCAAGAGCTAAAGGACAATTTCCAAAAGGAAACTCTGACATCGTAATGATACCTTATCTTAGAGAACAAGAATAGGAGAGACATCCGAAGGCCCTAGTGTGGTTGCTTCAAGAACTCACTGATAACTTCGGCTATGAAGAAAAGAGAAAGAGGAAAAACAGTAAAAGAAGTAACCTAGAAGAATGCATGCAGGAAGACCTGCCACAGCTGAGCTATTTTTAAAGTGTGAAAAGAAAGTGAATGAGGTGGCCCATCATTAGCATACCTACCACAGATCAGGCAAGAGCAGGGACACTCAGTTTCTGTGTGAATTCTGTCTTCATGTACACCAGAGAATGATCTTCAACTGGAAAAGCAAACCTACCAGGCAGTAGAAGTCGAGACATCTGTTGTCCTCCTGCATCAGAAGAGTTATGGTTATGAAGTGCTGTCCTCGATTATTAGAAATTATCAAGAGTAGGCCTCACGCTGGAAGACAGGAAGCAAATTACCAACTTTCATAAGGATGATAAGTTCCAGAAACAGCTAGTCATCTCAGTACTGACCCTCAGGAGAATTCTATATTTGTGACATGAAAAAATTAATAAATGAGGTCACCAGCAACCTCCATGAAGTTCTAAAAATAACTGATAACTCTTTTTTAATAGTATTTCCAGACTGGTAAATAAGGGAAATATTACATATATGATAGATTAATTTTGTGAAAGTCAGTTGTTTTTTTTTTTTCTCACTGAGACTGATGGGTCCAACTATACATTGAGAGATAGGTATACCATTACAGTGCCATTTCCTAAACTGCTATCAGTGGCTTATTGTCATGCTAAAGGAAATTAAATTACAAGCCGGGCGTGGTGGCTCACGGCTGTAATCCCAGCACTTGGGAGGCTGAGGCAGGAGGATTGGTGCGAGTTCGAGACCAGCCTGGGCTACAAAAGTGAGCGCAGGACCAGCCTCAACTGCATAGCGAGACCCTGTCTCAAAAAGACAAAAAATAAATAAATAAATAAATAAAATTACATATACCATAAGCCTGTATATTTGGCCCCTTCTATTGTACTCTTATGAAACTCAAATTTGATGAAGGCTGTGTGTGTAATGTAGGTAAAGGCATGGAATACAATCTTACCAAATTTCTAATAACCGTTGTTTGACAGACTTGGGTAATATGTAAAAGTGAGAGCATTGCATTCAAATGATTTCTCTCAAATTAAAGAGGATAGAATGTAACAAAGAGTATTGTATTCACCCAGTAAATATTTATTAGATTCTTACCATATACCATACAGTATTTCTGGTAAATAAGACAAAAGGTCTACTCTAAAGCTTTTTATTGTTTTTTTGTTTTTTTTTTTTTTTTTTTTTTTTTTTTTGTGGGACCAGGGTTCGAACTCACGACCTTGCACTTGCCCAGCAGGCACTTGTGCCTCGGAGCTATCTCCCCAGCCCCACCCAGTAAATATTTATTAGATTCTTACCATATACCATACAGTATTTCTGGTAAATAAGACAAAAGGTCTACTCTAAAGCTTTTTATTGTTAAAATGCATTTTATTTTCTGTATTTTGGGTGAGAATACTGGAATCGAACTCAGGGGCTTGAGCTTGGTAGGAAGGCACTTGTGCCACTGATCTATATCTCCAGCCCAGGTTTTTTAATCTTAATGGATAAATATGTAATAGGTGTTATATAGTGAATAAATAATAAAATTACATATAACAATAATTTTTGGAAGCCAAATTTAGATAGAAACAAAACTGAAGGAAAAACTACCTTAGAATGATAAAAGACAACAATAATATCCTGAAGAAGAGTTGTTAAAAAAAATGAGTTATATATGTAGAAAATTGGCATAATAGCCATTGAAGAAGCCTCTAGTTTCACTATTTGACAGAGGTGACCCCACAGCTACCTCTGTGTTACCGGATAAGGAATACGACAGCTCTGGTCTGACCATAATACGTGTACCCCACTGTATTTAATTCTGAGCATAGTATTTCAATAGATACAAGGCAGTACAAGATACCTCCACATACTGGGGAAAGACTCAGAAACCATAACCAATGAAAAACAACTGAAAGAAAAAAAAAAAACTGAAAGAAATAAAGATATGTTGCTTGGAAGAGCAGTAACTTAGAAAGCATAGAAGAGCTGTTAGGCATTTTTATGGCTGGTGCTAAAAAGCTGTAATCAGTTTAAAATTGAATGGACACCCAGATGTATCACAAAATGATCGGCCATATCCGAACATACATCCAATTGAAATCTAGAGGACCCTCAGTGATGGAAAACTGAGTTCATGTTTGTGACATGTTTGGTATAGAAGGAAAAAATAACTATAAATTAGAACAGTTTATAAAGATGAAGAGAAACAGAATTCAGGATCATGGAAAAGAGGCCATGATATATTCTTCAGTATTTAAGAGGCAGATTCTTTTTTTAGTGTATCCTAAAACATTTGTATGGTGAAAATGAGCACATGGATTGCAAATGAAGCAGGATATGTACATGAAAGCAAATGCAGCTTGAAGAAATTGCACGCTTGCAGCTCAGGAGGATTCATCCATACCTCTGATAAGGAGAGAGAAATCAGTAAGGAAATAGAAGATGTCTTACCCCAGTTTATGACACCTCTCCAAAGCAGGCCTCCTTGCTTTTTTTTACTTTAAAAAAAAAAAAAATCTTTCATTTATTTATTTTTTTTTTGGCACAAGGTCTCACTACATGGCTTTGTAGTATTCCTCCTGGTTCAGCTACCGGAGCACTGGGATTACAGGCATGCACAACCATGCTCGGTTTCAGTGACCGGCATGCATGGCATGCAGTACCAGGGATCAAACCCAGGATTAGAAGGCCAGGCGTGGTGGCGCACGCCTGTAATCCCAGCACTTGGGAGGCTGAGGCAGGAGGATTGGTGCGAGTTCGAGACCAGCCTGGGCTACAAAAGTGAGCTCAAGGCCAGCCTGAACTGCATAGCGAGACCCTGCCTCAAAAAGACAAAAAAAAAAAAAAAACCCAGGATTAGAGCATGGAACTATCTCCCCAGCCCTCAAGCAGGCCTCTTTGAATCCTTCTGGAAAACCATATTCCAATTAAGTTGCACCATCATGGAAAAGTAGGTAATTGCTCCACTGAAAAATGAATATGAGGTATGCAATAATAAATTACAATGATAGGTAATCAGTTTCCTATATCTATAACTAAGAGTCATTACTTTAGACATACTAGAATAAAAAAGATTCCGTTTAAATTAGTTAAAATTACTATTTGAATAACAAGCACAGTTATAAATATGGTTCTGTGTGTCAAGGGCCTACTCTTTCCTTGTAAGTCCTTCCACAGTATTTTTTACATTTCAAAGAAATATTTCCAAGATGGATTTGACAGTGTTCACTATCACTATTAATTAGAAAATGGTACTTATTGTGCGTAATTTGTACTTCTGTTTCTGCTGACCCTGTTAGAACCTCTCCAAGGAATAAATGTCCCCAAATGCCTTAAGCATGGTTACACTCACTTCCTGTTTGTTGAATAAACAAATCACAAGCCTTTACTTGAAAAAGAAATAAAAACTTTGAAGCGTCATAAAAGCACTTCAGAAACCTAGAACAGAAGGGATTCAGGCTTGTTTTTAGTAACAGTAGCATTCACGAGGGGGTAATATGAACTTGTATTAACACAGGTGAGGTATGACATCTTGCACATTTTTCTTATAAATCATGATTGCTTAAAATTTTTAATATGAATAAATTCTCCTCTACTAAGTATTATGAAATACAAAGAAAAGTTACCTGTGGATTTCCTATGCAAATCCTTACTTCAACCATGGCATCAACAGTGGTCTCAGATAGCATTGTGTGGCTTGAACCAGGTATCATGTTCTTCAGCTGCCAGATCAGTTAGTGGACTATGTAGATAATTTTAAAATTCACCATATGGAAGAGAAATGAGCCTTTGTTTTCCCACAAGGGATAAAAAGAGAATTATAAAGTCTGGAAAGACTTGTAACTGAACCTTAACTAATGATATTTTGAAATAACCAACCCATACAGATTTTAATTACATTGATCATTGCACATTTAAGGCCTTATTTACCCTGATGAGAAATCTCCATCAATAGGGAAACTGTCAGGTGCTTTAAAACTGAACTATTCCAGGTTCCTCTTAAAGTTTGAAATTGGTGCATGCAATGCTTTCTTACACTGTGTACTTCAATTGAGGCTCCCTTTCAGGATTCTAAGCTGCTCAGATAAAGCCAAACATGAACTTTTCCTGCTCAGTTGCCTTTGTTTGCTACACCATTGTTCATATTTAAATGAAATTGTGTTGCTTTTAAAAGAATTTTCATATTCATATGACATCATCTTGATAAAAATATGAAGCTAATAAAGCTATTCATAGGATGCAATAAAATGCTTACATTCTGGATAATAGGAGCCAAATCCATTTTAGCTGTTTTGAAGAGAGTGTTTTATTAATTAAATTTATTATATGTAATATATAATTAAATGTTAGTATAATGAATTATATGATTATAACAAAATATGTTAAACTTAGACATTTTCATTATTATCTCATCTAATGGATATTCTGAATGATCAAAATTTGTTATAGGTAGCAGAGATTAAGGCTGCTATAGGGAGATGTGACCATCTCTTCTAAGTGAAATAGTTACAGGTTGTTCTTTAGAAAAACATCTTTTGTTTTGCTATATATATATATATATATATATATATATATATATATATATCCTTATATTCTAATTTTTCCCAACAGGTATCATACCAAACATATGCTTTTAAATTTGTCTTAACTACAGTCTAGCTGGAACATTATTCTGCTTTTTATAAAACCTCTACAACATTATCTTTTAATTGTAAAGTTGACTCTTAAACACAGATAGCTCAGTTCTTTGCTTAATAGTGTATTATTTGTCATAAATGTCATATCTAGGTTTTACTCTTAAAAGTAGCAACTGATCAAGCTTGCTAGTACATCTCCTTCATAAACAGCCTGGATTATTCCATCATTATAAGTTAATATAACTCCTCAGCCAAATAACATCTTAAAGATTCAAGATTTTTGAGTCATAGGACCAGATAACCTACAGAAAACAAATTTTCCCATCAGCAATAAATGAAACAATGTGGCTAATGTTTTATTTTTATTAATTTTATAGGCTTAAAAGGAATATTTTATTTTACCTTACATTCTGTGGTTAAACATTTTTTAATCTATTTCACTATATACTTTCTACTATGAATCATCTGAGTATTTTTTCTTTGTAAGGCTGAAAATTTCTAAATTAAATATCACTTTTTGCAAGTACAATGTTATTCTACATTAAAGGTCAAATTTCAGCCTTTACTCACAGGGGAAAATAGATGTTTTCCTTTCACTTTCCTATTGCTGAGTATGTTACTTGCTCCCTAGCACAAAATAATTAATACATTTGTGTCTTTCATTAACGGTTCGAAATGTCTAACTAAACATGAACCAGAAGCAGAGTCAAATTCAGACTTATTTATGATAAAAGCTGCTTAATCTAGGGTATAGGTCAATTAAGCTTCTTAAAAGTAATTTATTTTTTTGTTCTTTCTTGCAACACTAAGCCATTTTCTACACTTTACAGACATTTCCAGCTAATTTAGAACACATTACCACAGCAGTCATCATAAGAAATGCTCTTCTTTTATAAGATTTAAAACATGTCTGATGCCTGAAAATACAATCTCAGTTCCATATAAAATTCATCCACCTATTCCCTCTCTGCATTCATTCACTGAACAAATACCATTGGGTGTGTCTTCTGTACTAGGTTCTGTTCTAAATAACCAAGATATTAGTGACAACAGACAAGAGCATCTTACTTCAATAGTTTACTTTCTCTAATGGAAATATTCTTTTGAGCTAAGTTTGGGCAATTAGGCTTGTAAGTGTTAAGATCACATAAGTGAATAAAAACTCTGAGAAAATATCTACTGTGACCAGCATGACTCTAGAAATTGTGAAAAGAAGAAACATGACCAGGAACCTAAAGGTTTCAATACCCAGAGGTTTTCCAGGTTCATGAGAAGAGGTAACTAGGATCTTCAAACAAGAAGTTATGAAAATTAAAGTGAAAATTAAAATAGAGATCAAATTGGAAATTGACTAATCAAAAGTGATGGTTTTAAATGAGTTGGGAATAAGCTATCAACCAACTGCTGGTACAAGAACTGGCTGTTGTAATCCCTAATTCCCAGACATTTCAGGATGGGGTGGCTTGACAAAACAGTGAAAATCTACAAAGGTTTGGAATTTCTTAAGAGTAGAACAAAGATATAACAAAGAAGTGAGAAACATTTAAAGTATTTTCAGAATTCAGGAAACATAACCATTCAGTGAGAAATGAATTACATCAGAGCTTTATTACTTAGAGGTTTGATAAGTAGATAACAGACAGATGATCACATTGATCTCTCTGTACACAGAAATAAGAAGAAAATCCAGTTGGCCAAGGCCTCTACTTATAGGCCCCTAATGCATTCTTAGTGAAGAATAAAAACTGTTTTCTAGTATATACATAAATTAGATGTAAAAATTTACTCCAAATTAATAGATTGAATATAACTTGAATGACAAGGTTAACATTGAGAAATGATTTTTTAAAAAAAAAAGCTTCTTAAATATGTGTTTAACCACAATCTTCAGTATATTTTATATATGTTGCCAGATTTCAAGAGTTTTCACGAGTCTCCTAAGTATAATCCAGACAACATGGCATTTTCCAAACTTATTAGATTGCCAGATCTCTGAGTAGAGGAATGTCCTTGGCAAAGAAAAGGCATGAGTGTGCCCATGAGGCTTGAGGGTGAAGCAAAGAGCAGGTGAGAAAGAGTCCCCAGCAAGCTAGGACTTACGGCCATGCCACCTGAGAGGGACTCCTTGAACAAGTAGGAGATGCCTGCAGTGTAGCAGGATAGAACAAGGGTCAAACAGTTGAGCAAGAATTAACTATGGACTAGATGACAGAACATGACTAGTGGCACTGCCATGGCCTCCAAAAAATAGCACATGTGCTATAAAATAAATTCTTAGATGCCACTAACTGTGGCCGCAAACACCACAAATATGGTAAAAGAATTCCTTTACATATGGTAAAAATACTAAATTCCTCCACCTTGACACTCAAGCTCTGATGCTTATTATTCTAGACCAATGATGTGACCCCTTTAGACCTTTCTTTTGTTTTTGTATTTTTTAGGGCAGGGTAAACAGGTTGTTTAGAGTCTTACTACTAGATCAGATTCACAGTGATCCACCTGTTTACAACCCCCCAACAACTAGGATTACAGGTGTACACCACAATGCCCAGTTTCAATTGCCATCTCAGCACACCTCGGGGGTGAGGCCAGCACAGCAGGTCCAGGGGTCAAAACCCCAGCCTCTGTGCCTGCTTGCTCGTGTTTTAATCTGCTGAGCTATTTGGCTGGCCATAGAGCTATTTGACCAGCCCTTAGAGCTTTCTTTCAATGATACAGACAGCCCATTGTAACACACATGCCATAGGTTTACCACCACTATTCCTGACTATCAGGAGTAAAAAAAAAAGAAAGGAGGTGCAGTAACTTTGTGATCACAGTTTTCTAAGCGCTTGGTTTATGCCAGACACTGTTGTTGCACAGTGATTCCATAGCCATGTGTGTTAGTAAACTTTGTGTTTCTATGAGAAATATTTGACATAGTGTACTTAGGAAATAAAGAGATGTTTCTTTAGTTCACACTTTTCTTGAGTTCCATTGGTTTGGCATCTTATGAGGTCAGCTAGGGACAATGGCAGGAGCCAATACTGAAGCAGCTGGCCACATCTGTTGTCAGAGTCCCTCCCTGGTTCTCCTCTTGGCCCAAGAAGTCTAAACTTATGATCTCATAAATATGTTATTGGAATTCCGCCAAGTTAATTCTAATCTACCACTCCTAGCACAAACCATGGTGATAACAAAGATATATATATATAATTATGGGGAAGACAAGGGGCCCTAAGTCTAGCCATGAAGATTGCTTCCCAGAACAAAGAGAGTGATCCAGGGCGACAGCCAGGATTTATTCAGTGGAGAAGGGGGTGTGGCTTGAGAAAGGGAATTGTGGAAAGAAGATAAACACTGTGAGCTGGGCTTGGTAGGTGGCCTGCATTTACCTCCACCATATGCAGAGAAGATATGCAGAGGAAATAATTTGTATCATGTTATTGAGATAGTATCTAATATTTTGGAGGTCTGGTGCTTCAGCTTTGATGTGTAATCTTTCAAGCCCCAGGAAGTCATAGCCTCTATCTTGAGGCTCAATCCCAGCTGACAACATGGAGCATTGGCTCTTCTTCCTGTCTCGACCTGGCTCATATTGCAGAGCAGCAGGTGTGGGTTATCAGGGAAACATGCATACTATCTTCAAAAATTACCACCAGCACGTCAGCTAGACCAATACACACTGCTTAAGGCCAATTGAAAAAATAATGAGAAATCTAGCCAGCTCTGTACATTTCAATACAAGGAAATGGGGTCAGACTCAGTCAAAATGGAGACAGTCACTCTTCTTCGAAGGACAGCTGCTCAGCCAGTCCTCCATAATCTCCCACTTGAGACGCAGAGAACCAAGTCTACATAGTCCTCTTCAACGGTCTCCCCAAGGACCCAAAGATCTCCCACCGAGCCCTGTGTCTTAAAGATCCATAGTTGCTACCCTCCCCAAACTGCCACCCTAAAGACGAAGCTTTTACATGTAAACATGAAGGGGAGCACCTAACATGTAATCTCTAGTACCACTTTACAAAAGATCCAGTCAGGACATAGAGATTGATTTGTGTATGGTGTCAGAACTAGTATGTAATAATGTCAGCACAGAAGTTCAGGAACATTTAATTTCCATGGTGAGGGCTGGACATGGTGGTGCATGGCTGAAATCCCAGTGCTGGAGTTCAGGGGCCAGGACAAAAGGATCACTAAAAGTTGAAGGCCATCTATAGCTACATAGGTGGTTCAAGGCCAGTCTGAACTACATAGTGAGACCCTGTCTCAAAAAAAAAAAAAAAAAATGAATTTCTATGGTGAGTCTTCAAGTTGTTAGCTTTCTAAAAGTAGAGGATATGTTCTCATATTTAAATTCTGCATTTCAGTCAGGAACCATTCAAATCCTTCCTGCTCTAGGAAGCTGCTATATTTTTTCCAGGTCTTTCTATGAATTCCTAAGACAATAACCAATGGAATCCCCTAATTTTAACACAGAATTGCATACCCTTTTGAATACTATAAAATAAGAAATCTTTTCCCACTCCAATCCCATTACAAACTCCTACAGGGTCATGCCATACAGTTTTTGGGCACTTCATAGTACATATATGAGTGGTAGTGTCAGGTTGCAGCCATCTCAAAAGCTGTCCTGGTCTCAGTGATTGGTTTGACTGGTCTTATCAAGTAGGCAGTTTCTCCAATTCTAGATTAAACAAAGAAAAGTGGGGGAAAAAATGCTTGATTTGAGTAAAACAGAATAAAGATAAGATACTTTATGACATACTGAATTTATGTTAATTTACCCAGAATAGTTTTGTTTCTTCAAAAGTATTTGGGGAAGTCTCATAAAAATGAAAATACTTAATAACCCAACACAGGAAATATAGAAGACCCAAGTCTTCAATTTCATTAACTAAAGAAGAATGAGAGCAGTTGTTTAAAACTTGGGGAAAGAAGCACGGGGGGGGGGGGGTATGTGTGCTTTATTTTCTAATTGGAGGAATCTATGAATAAATTAGGCAATCACTTGACATAATTGATTTAGAACATAATTCACTCCCAATGCAAGGGAGTAAATTAGATCAAATTGTTGGTGGCCCCTCCTAATATTCTGCTCATCACTGACATTCTTTTCCTTTTCTATTCTTCTTTAGCTTTATTTCTTCTTGTTGAGATTTCACTTGCAAGAAACATGTATTTGTATTTATATTCTTAATTTTAACATATAAGAAAATTTGTCTTTTGATTGCAGGCTAAGTGTTGACAATAATATTTCTGTGTAAAAATATCTGTGTTTCTTATTTATGAATCCCGTTTCTATTTTCCATAAGTGTGTTTGTAGTAGAAAAACATAGCCTGTTCATAAACCCAGTGCCATGGGAATTATATTCAAAACATGCTTGAACTGCTTGTTTTTACCTGAAGCAACATGAAATTGAATTACATTAGTATAGAGCAATTTGATTGCTTGTCAGCTGTGGCAAATAAGCTGAATATTTAGAGAATTTGTTCACCTTGGGCCACAAAGTGTTTGTCGTTTTGACTAATACTGCACGCCCTCCCTCCCCCCAAAAAAATGTATGAATCAGAGAACACAGTTGACTCAAATAAATTTGAAAATATTCCAGATAATTTCAATGCATGGGACTGGCTCACCCATTATAGCTTCAAAATGTATGCAAATTTTATCCACAAAGTAACTTTTATATTCAGGTATAATCAAAGAACTTAATAATGTGCATGCAATCTATTTACTGTAACCTCATATTCTAAGAATCAAGAAACATTAAAGGGCTCTGTGCTCACAATAACCTAATTTGTACAATATCTAGCATAGCTATCTGATGTTGACAAGAGTACCAGTTAACTCTGAAATGGGCTATATTAACTAACCTTTTGTATATCCAAATCAGTACCCTTGAAAAAACACTAGTACCTGCAGAGCTTGTCCATGAGCAAACCATAATTTACAGCTTTTATACTGAAAATGTGGCTCCAGAATCTCAAAGGGCAAGAATTTGTAAAGGCAGCCCTATCAAACTGTCCACCCTAGCAAGAAAAGGTTCAGATGCTTTGCCATTAATGGATTGAGACTGTCATGTCCATTGTAGTCTGAAACTGTCATTCAGTATGCCATTACTAAGTACTTTTTAAAGTATGTGTTAAGGATTCATTTTGAAATAAAATGCTAATACAGATCAAGATTCCCTAATCGAACCCTAACTGCTCCAAAATCTGAAACTTTTTGAAAGACAACATGATGCCAGAAGTGAACAATTCTACAACTGACCTATGATGAGCTGAGTCAAAATGAAGATGTACCACAAACCATCTCCTCAAATTATAGTCAGGCTGTATGTGAAAAGGTATATACGAAGTAAATGAATTGTCCACAAAGGCTTGGATCCCATCCCAAGATACCTGCCTCGTTATGTGTCTGCACGTTATCTAAAATTCAAAGAAAGACTCAGAAACAAAATATTTTTAATCTCAAGAATGTGAAGAGGGAATATTCCTTATCAAAAAGAAATACTCAGAGAAGCTTATTTGAATGGTGAGAGAAAGCAACGTTTAAATTAGCGTAGATCTTTGCTATAGATAATATAAGTTGAACTAAGAAACTATCGTAAGAGTTAAGTTTGTGTTGTATTTTTTCTCTTCAAATCTAACAACATCTTGAGAAGTTTTTTGGGGATCACACTTAGGACCCTGCACTTGCCAGGCAGGCATTTATGCCACTGAGCTATCTCCCTGGCCCATTATCTTAAAAAGTTAGTTAGCTTTACATATTCCAACATTCTTTAAGAAGATACTGTTTTAATAATCAATGTCTATTTTCCATTTATTATTTGTTAACAAGAATAAGGGAATGATTATAAAATACATGACAAACAATTAGTATCTTTAATATATGAGGGCTCATATGAATAATTGGAAATAAATATTTCAACATAAAATTGGAAATATAGAAAATAACTTAAGACAGAAGCAAATTTCAGTAGGAAAATATATGAAATACATTCAAACTCACAAGTAATTGAAAGAATGAGATACTGTATTAGCAGATATTGATAAATGTTGAGCTTTTCATGTTCCAGTGTCATAATACATATTTATTAGATATTTAAACTGATACTATTTATTGTAAATACAATATGATAACGATTTTTAGCTTTTACCATGTAGTTGTATTTTTATTTATTTATTTATTTATTTATTTGTTTGTTTGTTTGTTTTGTATTTTGGGGAAGGGTCTACAAGATATTTGGGGTCTCATTATTAGATCAGACTCAGAGTGATATGCCTGTTTACAGCCTACTAAGAGCTAGAATTATAGGTACGCACCACCACCAAGCCTAGTCTCAATTGCAGCTATCTCAGCACACCCTGGAGGTGGGGCCAGCACAGCAGCCATGTAGTTGTATTTCTAAGAATCATCCCAAAAAAACAAAAGAAAACCAAAGATTTTAGCAAATTTAAGGGTTTTTTTTTTTTTTTCATTAAAACGAATAATTTTCCAGGTAGTGGATGATTAGTGATATTATAGGATTTGGTCTAACAATAATAGAGTATGATACAACAAATAAAATGTTAATGATAAAAATTGATAAAAACCTTTTATAGTGCATAGGTGTAATGTATATATGTAATACATATGTAAGTAATGGAAGCATATTTGACAAAATGTTAATTTTCTTCTCTCCCAGTGGATGTTATGTGGATTATTAATATTTATGCTTCCTTCCAATTTCAAAATTTCAAACTTTTACCATAAATACCATTGGTTAGAGCCTGATAAATTGGTAGTCTATAGTAGTTTTTACGTAGAATTTAAAACGCAGAACTGTATACATAGTATAAAGAAATGAAGACATTGAGCTATGAGAAAGAAGAAAGGGGTATAGGATGTATGGGCTGACTTTTGTTGAGAACTGTCATCAACAGGATAGTGAAACTATTGGTGGAGCAGAATAATGGCATATTGTCCATAAATTTTAAAACAATTCAAGTTACTCATTATCAATTAAATATTGTCTTATCTAGGAGCATAATGCATGGGAGTATTGGAGAACTCTACTAACAATGGTGTATTATATAGCATGAAGTCTGAGTAAAACCAAACCAGCAGACCATTACAGCCATAAATATTTTGCCTCTATCTCTTCTTCCATCCTGCCATTCTTAACTGTCCAATATTTGTCTTCAGATTCCTTATCCCATATGCTTGCTGAAACTTTAGCAGACATATCCAAGTTGCAGGCAAAAGTAAATAAATAAGTACCAGAAAACAGAAGGATATGTCAACTTTTTTTACTTAAGACAGAAATCCAGTATTGTTCAAGATTATCTGCCCTGAAAACTCAACCAAGACTATTTTTTATCTTACAGCCAGGATAATCACTGTGTTCCTTAAAGTCTGAAAGCAGCTGGGGCAAATGCGTTGTCAGATGGTGATGGGCAATCAGCCCACTATGTCTGCCGTGGCCATCCATTGCATTTCTGAGCTTCTGGTGCATGCATGGACACATAAGTGTGCAGCCAGCCGCAGGAGTTGGTCAGAATGTCTGAGTTCCTTCTCTTAGGCTTTCAAGACTTTTTCCAACCCCATTTGGGTAGAATTGCACAACAGTGGTAAGAGAATAAATGAGGTCATGATTCTCTATCACAAAGTCAAGGTTAACCAAACCCGTGCAGGTTGGCACTGAGGGTGAAGAGTCAACATGACAGTGTTATTTTCTTGTTTTATTTTATTTTTTATTGCTTTTAATAAGAAATAACAATGTGCCAGTTTCAAAGCACATTAGTAGTACTTTTCCAATATTTGATACAATGCATATTGTTGTCCTGTTAATTATACAGAGCACAGGGTGTAGACATTATAATTTTTCTAATCATTATTGGAACAAAATATTTTTTCTCAATGAACTAAGAGAAAATAGTTGTATGCATAATCCAATGTTCGATACTCACAGGGGGTTATTGCTAAAACTGGCAATGTTGGAAGCTGTTGATTCAAGCCTTTTACAGCTCAGCATTCTAATCTAGCTTTACTTTTTATGCCTTGTGGTTAAACTTTTCTGCTGATTGGTTAAGGACAAATTTAAGCAAGACTTTCATAGCAAAACATGTAACTTTTATATCTCCCAGGGTCAAATCTCCTCAGGATTTACTTTGGAACTATGTACAGTACTTTGTAGAACTGTTGTCAGTGTCAGCCATTTGGTTGAGTCATGGCCATTGCTTGACCAGTTTGCTGTCTGTGAAAGCCTGAGACAGTGTTTTCTCCCTAGGTGACTCTCTTTTGGCACACTATATATCTTCAATCCCTTTTCTCTGTGGCCCCATAATCTCCTTGAACAGAAAATTTGGGAAACCACTGAATTATAGGATGTTACAGCACAGGTCCTCTTATGTCCTGAGTCCTCACCTGCCTTGAAGGGCTAGGGCCATTTTATTGGCTCTCCTTGTAGCCCTTCTTTTTCTCTAATTTTTGGTCTGTAAACTTATATTCTTAACCCTCCAGAATAAAAGTCTAGAGATACTATTACTCTATAACATAGGTACTTGAACTTAACATCACTGTCTTTCTGAGTATCAAACATCTTAGACTTAACTTTGAGTTGATATTATCTACCAATCATTGATATTCTAATAAATCTTATAGAATGTGATAAAAAGTAGTTACACATTTTTACACAGACATTTAGAAATCTATGTATATACAGAATTGTAACTGTTCAATCCTATGGCATTTTCCCTAATCTCTTGCTCTCATTTAATACCCTTTTTTGTTTTCTTGTAAACTAACCATTTACTTGAGAGTATTGCAGTAATTGAAACTACATTAGAAGCAGCACACATGTAAAAGACCTGAACAACCGGCATTCCAAGCATATACATGAAGAAATGCTCCACTTCACTAGCCATACAGGAAATGCAAATTAAAACAACACTTAGATACCATCTCACCCCTGAGAAAATGATTTTCATAAAGAAATCAAGCAACAACAAGTGTTGGAGAGGCTGTGGGGAAAAAGGAACCCTTCTCCACTGCTGGTGGAAATGCAGACTGGTGCAACCATTACGAAAAGCAGTGTGGAGACTCCTTAAAAAACTAGAACTGGAAATCACATTCAATCCAGATATCCCTCTACTGGGCATTTTCCCAGACAGTGTTATTTTCAAATGCAAATGTCTAATGAAGGAGCAACATGCAGACAGGAGATACTAGTGGAAAAACAATCAATTAATGTTTTTCTTTCTAGTTCACCTGAGCTCCTCCCACTGCCTCTATGTGGCAAGTCTGGGGTCCTCTGGGCTGACCCAATGACTCCAATACTTTATATTTTTTATGTCCTGAATTATTGAAATAATTATTCTGGTTGAAGGGCAAGAAGTTGTTTTTATTCTTTTTTAATTAGCCGCTAGAGGTAGTAGGCCTATAGCATACAAGCTTTACAGAAGCCTCAAAGTATGAGTTGTAAATGCAGTTATTAGGCACAACATATAAAAATAAAGGCCAAAATTTGAAATCCATAAATGTTTATCCCTGAAATGTGTTTCACATCAATTCTATTCACTATTACACTTAAAGTTTATTTTTAAAGTGTCATTACATTGGCCAACAACTTGTATTGGAAGTTTTTAAAATAAATATTGCTAAAAAAATTCATTCAACATATAATTAACTCATAAACAAATAATTTTAAATGATTTTTATTTTAAAGGAAGATAAAGAAGAAATAAAAACAATAATATACAGTTTGAAACAGGATAATAAGAAATCAACAATGGTTAATATATTGCATATCATTGCCTTCAAAGTAATTTCTCAGATTATAAGATGTAGGCATGCATTAAATGGTTTTTCCATTTTTCTTTCAAATTTTATTTATTTCAAAAGTTATTTAGTAAAGTCTCAAGTCAGTGAGGAAGAAAGAAGAGGAAGAAGTACAGCACAATCACAGCCCTGCACCTGCAGGTTTGCCCTTTCTTGCTCAGCAACCTCTGCAGTTTCCAGAGGGACAATAACATGCCACCTAACAACCACTGTTGAATTGTTATCATACTGGTTAATGAAATCCTGAGTCATTTCTATTTTTTCTTTACTATGTTTATTCTCTTTAAAAATAAAGAAAAAGGGCCAGGGAGATAGCTCAATAGAATAGGTGCTTGCGTGATAAGTGCAGAGTCCTGAGTTCAATCCCCAGTACTGCAAAAAAAAAATAAATAGGTAAAGAAAGAAAGAATTAAAAAAAGAGAGAATAAAAGGAGAATTGAAACTCTGCTTGTGAGATCACAGTGAGTAAATTTTGTGCTTTTTCTTTTAATGTTTTCTATTAGCTCACGCATACTACTGATGCTTAATAAATCTCAATGCCTCCCCAAAAGATAGATAACAGGTATTTAATATGTACACATAAGGCCCTGCTCTGTAAAAAGGAGTCTGATTTAAATGAGCTCATCTAGCCGGGCGAGGTGGCGCACGCCTGTAATCCCAGCACTCGGGAGGCTGTGACAGGAGGATCGGTGTGAGTTCGAGACCAGCCTGGGCTACAAAAGTGAGCTCAAGGCCAGCCTCAACTGCATAGTGAGACCCTGTCTCCAAAAGACAAATAAATAAATAAATAAATAAATAAATAAATAAATAAATAAATAAATGAGCTCATCTAATTGATCAGTATAAAATACCAGTTAAGTTCACTAGAGTATGTGCAGAATTTCGTGCATCCAGCTTAAGTGACTGGTTGTGTGCTGTGAGTTGGAAAGACGGACCATAAAACTCCAAAGTTAATAACCTCTAATAAACAGTGAGTCTGGATGACAATTTTCAGAATCTATTATACACCCATAATCTTGGTTTTGCACAGTTTGCATATTAAGAGATAACAGTAGATTCTAGGCAGAAACATATATTATATTTGTATACTTCAGTGTATTCCAGAAGAGAACTCTTTCGATAACACTTTAGCCAAAAACAGAAGTAGGTATACAATGCCCAGCCAGCAACCACATGCCAAAATTAATTCATGTAAGAATAAGAAGGGCTGGCACCTTACTATAAACTCTTGGTGAAATGCACATGAAAGTCCTGGGTAGCACGGGCTGCTCATTCTTTTGGGTTGTAGTTTCCTGCTGAGCTGGCCAACAAGAAGCACAATGAATGATCACTGAGAATGTTTTCCTTCAACCAGGCTTCTCACAAGCCCCAAGAAGCACTGTGAGGAGAGTAGGAGTCGTTTTTAGGAAAGTAATCCCTACACATGCTTTGCATACAGCCAATTTGTCAGATTTGTGGGAAACACACAGCTTGGTGTGTTAGCTAATGTTGGATGACAGAATCAGGATTCAAAGAGATCTCAACAGGGACAAATGGTGAGACACAACTGAGAAGATTAAATTTAATAGGGATAAATGTAAATCCTCGTATTTGGATTTCCAAAATGAAGCAACTGCTTCTTGCCTTACTCCATCCAATTTATTTCCCTTGTTGCAATGTGAGTGATCTTCTAAAAAATCAAATCTGGTCATGCTACATCCTTGCTGAAAATGCCTTAACAACAGTATTCTGTTGCCCTGAAAATAAAGACAAAATTCATTTACCATTGTTTTCAAGATCTTTCATGGCTAACCCCTTACTCTCTCCAACACCTGCCCCTCCCAAACTTAGCTGTCCTATCCCCATCATGCTGAACACTCCAGCCAAATAGAAAATCCCTGGCTTCTTCCTTGGGACCTGATTTTGAACTTTCATGATTCCTGTACTCAAAACATATCTTTTACCAGCCAAATCTGGGATGGCCTTATTCATAGATTATGTTTAGTCTCATTAACTATTTTTTAGAGTTCTCTGATCATTTTTTCATCTTAATAAACATCTCACTGAGTACTTACTATTTCCCAACACTATTTTAGGCCAAGCATAAAAGAGAAAGGAAACAAAGCCCATGATCACAAGGTTCTGATGTTCTATGGGGAAAGTAGTCCATTGGTGAGTGCTTTGAAAAAGAATGGAGCACGATGACATGAGCGTGATCATGATGGGAGTCATGGTTAGAGGGCCAGGCTTCTCATAGAGTAGCCTCTGGCTGAAGGAGGTGTGGTTAATGTAGATCCTGAGCCATGCCGCTGTTTGAAAGAAGGGAAGACCATGTCCCACAGTTCTAAAGAAGGGCATGTTTAAGGAACTTCTACTGGGCCAGAGGGGGCCAAGAACACTGAGAAAGCAGAAGAGCTATGCACAATGAAGCTGGAAGGGCTATACTGGCAACCAGCCTCAGCAAGATTGTGAAGCCATAGTCACCCTTTGAATTTCTTCTAAGTGGAATTGAAATCTACTGGCAGGCTCTATGCTGAGCCCCAGGGTGAGAAATATCTTTGTTTTGCTTTTAATTTCAAATGTTACAATAGCTGCTGTGTAGAAGACAGCCTACAAGGAATAAGTACAAAATCCCAACAGTGTCTCAGGGGTTATTACATCCATCAAGACGAGAGCTAAAGATGACCTTGGTGAGTCAGTTTCCTGGCACTGGCCACATTAGTGATTACTCAGGTGTTATACACCCTGCTGGTGCAGGGCTCACAAATTCTTGCTCTCCTGCCCAGTCCTGGTACCTAAAAAGTGGTGGCCATACAACTGGCTCTGCATAGTGTCAGACAAAGACCAGAGAGACTTAGCTTACCACCAGTTAATATAAGGACGTCAAAGTCCGAACTGACTGTGCACTGCTGATAAGTGGGCAGCAGCCAGTTTGGCTGCCAATAAAATTGTTGCTGTCTTAGATTGTGTTAAAAAGCGTGAGAGTAGGTGGGGAGGCTTAGATGGACATGTAAGCCTTCTGCCTCTTTGTGCTCTTTACTATGTCAAGACTATTGACCTGAGTCTGAATCTCAGTTTCTCTTGTGCATTTTTCTGATTGTAACACCTTTCTAACACAAGGCTGCATACAGATTCATCTGGGGTATGATCCCACCATTCCTACATTCAAACAGTAAATTCTCTGTAGTGCCACTTAGAAACCCCTCTTTTTACCTTTTTCACATTCTGACATCATAGGAAACAGCACATTCTTTTCCTGGTAACAATTTTCAGGGTAATTGTTATGTATTATTTCTGAGAGTAGTGATAATCACTTTCAAGAGACATCGTAGTTTGGTGAGTAGAAATATAAATTTCTTGATGTCAAAGCCATTAGAAGAATCTTACCATTTGGCTTCATAAAGTAGAACAGTTGTGTACTTTAAAGACAAAAATGATTCAAACCCCCAGCTATCCCATTTGCAGACTTTGGGTCATAACCTCTTTAGCCTCACTTCCTTCCTATGTGAAATTAAGATAACACTACCCAACTGAAGTATATGTAAGAATTAAGACAGTCTGTGTTGAAATGCTATCTTTCTAATAAATATGTTGGTAATAATTTTATTCCTGATAAAAGAATCACCAGATAACATGAAAATGTCTACTTTAAATAGCAGAATTAGAAGTATATTTTTATATGTTTAATAATGAATAGTGATTGTTGTATGGTTTAAAGATAGTCTATGTGACCTTTTGGTCATTATCAATTTCTTGCTGATAAGAGAACTATTTCTCAAGGATCTCAGACTTATTGAAGTTTGTATAGCTTAACTAGTAGAAAGAGTCCAACCCTGGTAGATGTCAGGCAAACAGAGAAAGATGTTTAGTGGGAGGACTTTCATGCAAGTAATTGGTTCTTCTCTCACGTGGATTTTTAAGAATATGACAGTGAATCCATAAAACTAATTTTTGATGGTCTTTGCAAACTATAACGCTTTATCACACAAAGCTGTATAACATACTGCCTTTGCCTTTCTTGAGCCTGTCCACAAACTATTATTACGCAGAGCAGAAAGCAGTACCTCTACTCAGAGGCAAAATTAACATGTTTGGGATTGGGAAGGATACAGATTGAGGAATATTCCAGTAAGAGTAGGTACCATCTGCATGCTGGCCTCAGAAGAATAGCACTATCTGTACATGTGAAGTGTGTGGCAAATCCAGCAAAATATACATGATAAATGAGAAAAAGTCAGAAATCATTATATGTGACTGCAGTAAATGATAAATAGAGCATAAAATAATGGAGTAGGTAAAAGTTGTCTAAATCTTGAATACAAATCTAAGAAGACTATTATTATCTATTTTCTATGTCAGTGAGGATTTGGGGTGGGAAAGAAAATGAGAAAAGTGACGTTTATCATAGATTAATTTATATAAAGAGTAAGATGTATAATGGAACTGGGAAGGTAGCAGTAGGGCGAGAACAAGTGGGAAGCCAGTACAGAAGTTCCAGATGGAATGATGAAAACCTTGGGTCCAGTTATGAGCATCCTTGGAAGACCTGATGGTCTTGTGTGACTAACACCCATGATGACAGTAAGTGGATGAGCCCTGGGTCTAATCATGCTTTTCTTGTAATATTCAGCTCAACTGTATTCTCACTATACTCCAGTATTCAAAACAAACAAGCCAAACTTGTCTACCCATAGTATCGCTTTCTTGATACTCTTGCGTAGAAAAGAAGCTGCAAGATGGAGAGGCCACAAAAGATCATAGCCTGCATCCAGAGCTGAGGTGCTCTGCCTATTATGCTTCAGGTGGTAAATATTCAATGTTCCTAGGACTACTGGTCCTGTGATTTAGGACACTTTAGTCTCCAGGACAGGGATTTTTAGTGTATTAACTATAGTGACTATCTTAAAACTTACTCTAAAAGACAAGGTGGATGGATGATAATGCCATACTACAAAATAAGATGCACATCACACTTTCCACTAGCTGAGTTGAGAGACACAGGTGAGAGTACAGATAATGCTAGGTGATCAGAGTATGCAGAGAAAAAAATGCTTGAGCAAAGAGAAATCTCTGTAGCAAGAGGTACACAACATTAAGTCTCCCTTAAATACTTGTACACAAAGTATTGATCAGTGTGAGGAAATTGCCCAAGTTAGTCCAGAAGTGGCCAGGAAACAGTATCTGTAGTCCATGCAGGAGTGTAAGTAGTGTCTGTTCCCATCATCTGAAGATACTTGGAGCAAGTGTGCCTAAATATTGCCTTAGAGTATGGCATAATTAGTCTAGACTCAGTGCTACTGTAGTTCTGTCTAACAAATAAGAAGAAGGAAATACCGAAAGGTCAATTCTCTCCCAGCAGCATAACTTTAATCCCACAGATTCTTTTTACAATATGGGAATACAAAGATATGAAGTACCTAACAAGGTAAAAAACAAAGTGGAAACATTTTAGAATCAATAGAAAATGATTTTTCAAATTTACTATAATTACATTTCATATATTCAAAACCTAGAGGAAAATTGAACTTGTTAACTAGAGACACAAACCTTAACTTTAGAAATTCAAAGTTCCATTCAAATTTCCAGAGATGTAAAATACGTTGGCTGGAATTAACACTGGATTAGATATTACAGTGGAATGCAAACAAATATGCAGACACCACAGTGGAACTGTAAAAACAAACAGGGAAGAACCACATACACCAACATGACCAGGCAGCCCAAAATACATGGCATTGAACTTGCCAAAGGAAA
>PVJA010015878.1:15873-44612 GCA_004027025.1 Myocastor coypus | reverse complement strand
TTCTTCTTCTTCTTCTTCTTCTTCTTCTTCTTCTTCTTCTTCTTCTTCTTCTTCTTCTTCTTCTTCTTCTTCTTCTTCTTCTTCTTCTTCTTCTTCTTCTTCTTCTTCTTCCTTTCCTCAATGTATTGGTATAGCGCCTCACTACATAGCTTGGACTCATAGTGATCCTCCTGTTTTCAGCCTCCCCAGCGCTGGGATTACAGGAGTGCTCCATCATACCCAGACTCAGTCATGGTTCAGTGCACCCAGCAGCGGGGCCAGCACAGTGTGTGGTGCCAGGGATCAATCCCGGGTCCTTGCACTTACTTAAGCAGGCACTCAGTCCACTGAGCTATCTCACCAGCCCTCAGGCAAGACCTTCCTAGTGACATTTTCTAAAAACGGTTTACGTCATCACTTCTTTGTATCTTCCCACCAACACATTTCCCATGTACTGTGTCCACTGCACTTGCAACTCTCCAGAATTTCTTTATTTATCTGTTGACCTCTGTCCACGCTCCCTGAAGCAGTGGTGTGGCCTCTTCTCTGTACCCCTGTGTGTCAGCACATAAAACAATGCCTGATCCACAGGGTTCACTCCATGCATAAGTGACCTGAGGAGTTTCACTGGCCTCTCCGCCTAGCTGGATGCTCTGCTGCAATTTATTAAAATTTATTTTAATTTTAAATTAAATTTATTAAAAATTATAATTTTATCTTTGAGCCTGAGCTTTGTAAGTGAAGTCCAGCAGGACAGGAGAGCTTGAGCCCAGTGAGCAAATGCACGCAGCACATACATCTTTCCTGTGGCTGACCCGGCCTCAGCTGTGCCCATGCTGCCGGTCACACAGAACATCAACGGGCCCCGCCCATGTGAGTGCAGGCAACCGTGTTACGGCTGTGACTCTGAAGAGCTCTGCTATCCCCACGAGGCCAGGGCTCACCACTCACGGCAGCATGTGCTTCCAAATTATGATGGCGCCAGTGCTTTTCAAAGGAACCCTCTGGCGTCCTTTTTTACACAAGCTCCTTAGCCCAGCATTTATGGAATATGATACACAAGGCAAGTGAAGAGTAGACGAACAGCGCCCTTTTGTTTCCAGTTTTTCCTTGCTCTGAACAGCAGTACTGAGTGTTGGTACCGTGTGCACATAGGAACGTAAGGACTGACATAAAATCATGCAGTTTAGACTGGTGCAACCGCTGTGGAAACCAGGGTGGGGACTCCTCAGAAGCTTGCCCTGGAGGTCCCATCTGGCCCAGCTATTGCCTCATTGGGTATCTTCCATAAAAGCACAATTTCTCACATCTTACTCTTGGGAACTACCCAAATGCCAACCGACTGAGGACTGGATGGAAAGGTGTGGTGCTGTCTATACAGTGGAGTGTTCCTCACCTGTAAAGGACAAACTGGAGACTTATGGAAAGGATGCAAGCCCAGATCACACTCATAAGTAAAATGAACCAGACGCACTTGTGCACACACCGTGGTGTCGCCCTGTGGGCAGAGCTGAACGCGTAGATAAGATGCAAAAGGCACAATAGATACTGTAGAGGGGAGGGAAACTGTTCAAAGGCAGAGAGAAACTGGGGAGGGGGGAAGGAGGAAGAAGAAAGGAAAAAGCGGTGCATACATGTATGTGCAAGAGAGTTGGGGTAGTTGACGTGAAATGTTTGTGCTAACATTATTTGGACAACAAATGCTTACATATTATTCTCTGAGCAACTAATTTTATGTTAACAATACACAATGCATTGATTACTATTACTCACTAGCCTTTTTCGAAACTGTTTTATTGTCATTTCAATTTTTTTCTCTTGAAAATATAAAAAAGTAATTTAGGGGTATTATGCCATTCTAATTATAGGTTAAGCCCTCCTTATTTTCCCTTAGAACTGGCATCGCACAATATAAAAAGGTGGAAAGATTCATGCTAATAATTTAAAATTCTGTAATTTATTTTATAGAACAAGAATAAATTATGGAAAAACAAGGAAAATAGTATTCGCTTGCACAGAAAAGATGTTAGAAGAGATGAAGCTTTATTCTAAGTATTGCAATGGCATTTTTTCCTGGCTTTTAACAAGGAAGCCAACATTTTCAATTTTCAGTGTACCTTACAAATTTTCTGGACTATCCCACTGATCCATAGGGCTATTTATTGAATGCATAAAATTGTGTGAACAATATGGCTGACCTTGTGTTGAGGTCTCCTTATAAATCTCATTTTATCTTCACAAAGACTTTTTCAAATAGACATTGCTGTTTAATGGGTATGAAAACAGACGCTTAAAAGATGATATAAGTCAGGCTTCGAAATGAAAGATTATTCCTGCAGACCCTGGAGTGCCAAATAGCTCTGGATCTTCAGAACTACAAGGCTCAGACTCTTGATGTCTGCTCTCGGGGACCGATGTCATGCCTGCCTTCCTCTGACTTCATGGAACATTCCAGAATGAGCCCAAAGAAACCTGCTCTGGAGCAAGGGGAACCATTTCTCCATTCATACAAAGGACTCTGAAAAGATTTAAGTTCAATGCCTGTATCCAGACTGTCCCTTGGCTCTAGGTAAACACCAGCGTAGTCCAGAACCTGTGAGTAGGATTGTATTACTTGTGTTTCATCCCGCCCACATCCATTGTAGCCCTCCAACATGAGAGCATTTCGCTGGTCTACAGCAGGGCCCTTTAAGTTCTTCTGTCTATATTCCAGGGCATTAAGAAGCGATATCTGTCAGTAGTTTTAATCTTCTTTGCCAAATCTCACTGGCAAATATGAATAAATCTTTTATTCATGGTATTAAAATCTCTGCCTAGATATGCATAGTGTTTAAAATATTTTAAATAGTGTTCACTATGGTAACCAAATACTTAACCTTTCTGTCATTTGGACATTAAGATGTTCAATTAGGTGACCTCAAGACCCACACACAGAACACTTAGCACTCACCAATGGGAGAAAAACGAGCATTCTCGTATTTATTGGAAGATATAATCTGTTATTTAACATAGTTCTGATTAAATGTATTTTAGCATTATGGATTTAAATGGAATATTTATCTTCATATATATTATTTCACTGGAAGTGTTTATCGCTATAAATACTTGAGGTCTGATTTCTCAAAATAAATTTGTACGTAGAATGGGGTCTAATCATAGGCTCATGCCTCCAGTCTGTTTGCAGGGGAAAAGCTCTAGGTAATTACATAGTACCATATACATGCATCAGGGGCTGGAAGTGATTTCAAATACTTCTAATTTTGTTGATATTAACATCCGCAAATATCTTTATTTATTTTTCCCTTACTCTTTGGTATAATATCCATCTGAAATGCAAGCTTCAGTCCCATAGCTACCTGGCTTTCCTTTCATTTGGACCCCAAATGAAATCCCTTGGTTTAAACTACTTTTTTCACTATTAAAGTCTCCCTTGGTCTGCTTGGAAGCCACTTGACTTTACTCTTAAAGTTAACAAAGAAACACTAAGAGAAAACCTGATTCTCTAGACTTTGTTACTTGATTTATAAATGATAACAAATGAACTTCAAGGGATATTTCTTTTGTACAAATCTAGAAAGTTCATTTTTCTCTTCCTGGACAAACCAAACATTACTTTGATATCAATTTTGCTTTTTAGCCTGTGATTATTTTGTAATGTATTTGGTCATTCCAGGGTCTCACTGCACTGCTGAGATTCACAGGGACCCTCCTGTTCTCAGCCTCCACAGCTCTGGGACTACAGGTGAGCCCTACCATGCCTGGACTCAGTGGGCTGGCTCGGCGCATAGCAGGGGCGGGGCTAGCACAGAATGTGGGGCCAGGAATTGGTCCACAGTCCCGGAGCTTGCCTAAGCTCACCTAAGCTTATTTATGCCAGCAGCTCTATCTGCTGAGCTATCTCACCAGCCCTTTTTAGCCCTTTAATTTGCTCAACAGTAGTCAAAATAATTAAGGCACAAAATCGCTCATGTCGTTCATAATCAGTGGCATAATTTAGATAAATATGTGTGTTTTTATTTTTATACTTACTTTAATTCACTGTTGGCATGTATAACAATATTTTGGGTGATCCTAATGTTAAAATGTGTCCGTCTCCACTTAGTTTGTGAAGTTAATGAACATTTTCCATATCTTGATTAATCCTTTGATACTTTGTAAATATTTGGTCGGGTGAAGGGAAGAATAAAAAGGAATA
Organism: Myocastor coypus; assembly: GCA_004027025.1. Taxonomy (NCBI): domain Eukaryota; kingdom Metazoa; phylum Chordata; class Mammalia; order Rodentia; family Myocastoridae; genus Myocastor; species Myocastor coypus. Next base: position 40,438 of record PVJA010015878.1, on the reverse strand, counting down.
AAATTTTTCAGATATCCTGAAAAGCATATAGGAGACATTCCTAGATAATATATCCCTAGTAACAGTATTTTTTAAAAAGTGCATTAATGCCCCAGAATTGCCTAGGTATGTCTCTTTCTGTCTCTCTCTCTCTCTCTCTCTGTATCTCTCTCTGTCTCTCTCTGTCTCTCTCTGTCTCTCTCTCTCTCTCTCTCTCTCTCTCTGTGTGTGTGTTAATATGGACACTCAAAAGTGTGTTTTGGAAAGACGTGGAAAACAAAAAAAGAAAATAAACATTAAGAAACAGACAGAATATGAAAGAAAGAGCCCACAATCAGTCTCCAAAGTTTTCTGAAGTAAAATTCAAGATGTTAAAATATGTTATAAAGAAAATATTCTTGCTCAATTTTACTAACTAATGCGCAAATATACTTAGGAAAATCAGCAAGGCACCATCCCTCCTTATTACAATGAAGTCCTTAGCCTGGCTGTTCTCACCCTGGCAGCTCAGGAAAGTCAGCCTGGAAGCTTTTCCATTTTTTTCTGGCCCTCTTTCCAGATCATTTGAAATCTGGTACAGGTTGAGGCTGACCAAACCTCCCAATTTCAAAGCTCCCTGAGGGATTCACCAGGGTGGAGAACATTGATGTAGAATAAGCTTTATTATATCATGCACTAAGAAATAATATATTTAAATTTTAAGAGAGAAAGCCATTTTTCTCAGGTTTTGAAGTCACTTTGTACAACTGACTATATGTTCTGTCCCTTCTTTATTTACAACCCAAGCCAAACATCACAAGGACCAGAGGTCCAGCTGCGTTTGTGGGATTCTGAGTTAGGGACCACATGGTGGCCTTCTAAGGGGCTGCCCCTGGCCACCTGCTGCCCCACTTGCCAAGGTGGCCCATCCCGCAAGTGAGCACCAGGGAACCGAGCCACCTGGGCTGAGATGAGCTTTTCCTCCAGCTTCCTTACCTTGGCCTCTTGTGTAAAATAGTTAAGTTGAGGGGAAAATGTCATATGCATGGGACACATTGAAACTTCTTAAAGCAGAAACTTTTTTAAAAATTTCTTTGGCAAAGGAAGCAAGGACCGTTTACAGGCCAAGATAGTAAAAAAAAAAAAAAAAAAAAAAAAAAAAAAAAAAAAAAAAAAAAAAAAAAAAAAAAAAAAAAAAAAAAAAAAAAAATGCCTACATGTTTTAAACCCCTCTTTTACTTGGCTTCTTTCCAGAGCAAAGTGGCACGCGACCTGTAGCTTGGAGGTCTCTCCCAGAAATCCTATTCTCCAGGCACAGCCCCCTCATTGTCTCTGGGGGGAGCAGTAGGAGGTTTCCCCTCTCTCCTGGTACTCACAGCAGAGATGCTGAGCTTGGCGTTGGCCACTTCCGTGAGCTCCGAGGGCCAAGATATCCATGGTGTGCTTCAATTGTGAAGTTTGGAAGATATAATTTGGCCAGAGGACTCTATAACAGCCTGCGCCCACCACGGCCCTATGAAGAGGGTTGCTGGAATCACAGGGGCGTTAAACAGGTTCAGATGCAGTGGTTCCACTCCAGGTTTTTGCTCAATAAAACCCAAATTGCACTTTTGACGACTGAGTCAAGTCTCTTACCTTGCCTTCTTTCAAAAATAATAAATCCGCCTAATGATGACTGCGGCGGTGTGACACACTGACACAGCCTATTTCTTCAATCCCTCTGTCATTAAAAGATGCGACTTACTTATTTATGATGATTAATAATAATGAAATATGTATGAAGAAATAAATTATACAAATTCTGCACCGAACATAGAGGGAGAGATATGAATTCCCGGCCCCTGATTGCCTATGCCCCACTACAAACAAGGGGTGCCGGCACGTTTCTCTCCCGCTGATTTTCCTTGGGGATCGTAGCTTAGAAAGCAGGAGATGAGAAAGCTGGAAAGGTATTTTGACAGACTCAGACGCTTTTTCAATTGTGAATTTGTAAAGCTCTGCTTCTTCCCCTATTCCACCCTCCGCTCTTACTGTTTTCTTCTCGGCCTCTCATGGAAGGCAGGACAGAGCACCCGAGTCAATGGCATCTGACAAAACATGTCAAATACTTTTGTCTCAGCTGCCAGAAGTACCAGATACCCTCTTGGAGCTTTTTCCAAGTACCTATATCTTAGCAGGTGGGCTTGGTGTGCTGAGGGGTTTCCTACTGCCCACTGCAGTACCTCTCACGGTAGACAAGATGGCTGAGTGTGAAGGGGGTCAGGGTGATTATAAACCAATCAGCTCAGAAGCTGGTGTGCATAGTAGTTCTTTTTTATTTTTTATGTATTTGGCATAGGGTCTCACTATGCAGTTTGGACTTCTAGTGGTTCTCCTGACTCAGCCTCCTGAACCCTGGGATTACAGGAATGTGCCACCACACTGGGACTCAGTGGGAGGGGGGACTCAGCATGCTAGGGGCCCCAGCCCTGTGGTACATGGTGCTGGGGATCAAGCCATGCTCCCTGAGCTTGCCTAAGCAGGCACTTAGCCCACTGAGCTATCTTGCTGGCCCATGCATAACCATATTCAACAGCTCATGATACATTTGCTTCTCTCGTTAGTATGTCCATTATCTGAGAAAGATATTAATAATAAGTAAGCTCAAGTGCCTTCATTTTGACATTTGAAAAACAAATGGATGCTCTCCTTAAAACTATAAATCAGCCGGGCGTGGTGGCTCACGCCTGTAATCCCAGCACTCGGGAGGCTGAGACGGGAGGATTGGTGCAGGTTCGAGACCAGCCTGAGCTACAAAAGTGAGCTCAAGGCCAGCCTCAACTGCATAGCAAGACCCCGTCTCAAAAAGACAAAAAAAAACAAAAAAAAACAAAACAAACAAACAAAAAAACCTATAAATCATTGTATCTGTGAGGTTTAAGTCAGTTAGCATGTCTGCAGAAGCCGGAAGCATGTGATGGGGGTTTACAATTTTTTTTAACCAACTTTTGTCAGGTGATCAGACACACAAAAAAATGGCTCATAAAAGTCTTTCATCATCTTCTTTCAGAAGACTTACTGAAATGGGCTGAGGAGACTAGCTACTTGAGAAAGGGCGGAGAAACTTGGAAATACCCGAAGCAAAAGGCAGGCTGCTCCAGTGTCCTACATGCGAGCCACACACCGGACATGGAAAAGGCACAGGAAACAAATGGCTGCAACCAACCCCCTCGGTGCTCATGCCCTCCAGGCTTCTGGCTGCTTTTAGCTGCCCCCAAAGTCTTTTGCCACATTAATCTTTTCATAGACGTTACTTATACACTCAACAGATGTTCTTCCAGATAAATTATGTGGCAGAATGAGAAATATGACACTTTCAAGAGATAAATATTGAACTACGTCAAAACAAAGCAGGAAGCTGGCAGTTTTTATACTCATTGGGTGCTGTAATTGAAGGTCGTGATTGTTTAGGGCTCATTTTTGTCAGATGGAGTTTGCTAGAACGTCAGATATACAGCCGTGCAAGATATCAGCTGGATGTTTAGCTGTGATTGTTTGGAGCCTGTCTCTTCATTAGAATGTAAATTCTTGGAGAACCTGGGCAACTCTGGCTTTATTAATTGTTATTGTCTTGTACCTATCATAAGAATTTCTCAGTAAATTGCAGTAAACCAAAATATCTCATTGTAACGGAAAAAGATGCGCAAATTTTCTCTTTCCCATGGACTCATTTTGAGAATTAGATTTATCAGCAGGTAGGTTTAACACTTACTTTCTTCATCTGTTATCTCAAAGTAAAATGTGGACATGTTATGATAACACATCGGTGAGATAGCTCAGCAGACTAAACACTTCTTGAGAAAAATGCAGGGACCGGGATTCGATCCCTGCTACCACTTGCCTCACTGACTCCATCCCCGGGCACGCTGAGCTGGCCACGGAGACGAGGTGTGGTGGTGCATGCCTGTAATCCCAGTACTGAAAACAGGAGGATCACTACAAGTCCGAGCTGCATAGTGAGACTTTGTAGCAAATATATTAAAACAAAAACAAGTAAAGAAAAACCCCCAGCAGCAGCAAGAACAAAAAACAGCCCCTAGGAGAGCTGATGAATACCGCGCATTCCTCAGAGAGCAGTACCGTATAATAATTTCTTTATTTTATTTCTGTTGGCTTTCTCATAGCATTTTGAAGCTCTGCGGAGAAAGCTGAATGACCCGTTCTGTGATAACTCATCTCAATTTAAACATCTGAAATTTTGTCTTAAGGATTTTAATTCTTGTTATCAACCTAATGTGAAATCGAGCCCATAGCAATAAAACTCAAGTGGCCAGGCAGATAGCTCAGAGGAGCAAAGCTCCTGCTTAGGTAGGCACAGAGGCCGGGGTTCGATCCCCTGTGTGAGGTGCCAGTCCTGCCCTGCGGGCATGCTGAGACTGACTGAGAGTGGATGTGGTGGTGCGTGTTTGTAATCCCAGTGCTTGGGAGGCTGAAAACACGAGGATCTCTATGAGTCCGATTTGTGCAGCGAGACTCTGTAGACCCTGTACTAAATACATAAAAAAAGAAAGAAATTAAACTTGAAAAGTAACTCCCTTAAGATAAGAGATCTTGGCATTTGGTGAAGACTAGATAATTTGTAGGATGAACGAATTCATTTTTGATGAATGTCAGAAAAATAGATTCCTAGATTATATCCGGAGAGCCCGTAGATCTTCAGTAGGGAGCAGATATTTACATTCTTAGTTGGCACTGTGCCTCAGGCCCTACGCATGGGGAAGTGAAGAAGTACTCTAAAAAATGCTCCCTTAGCTGGGGAGATAGCTTAGCAGAGTAAGCGCTGGCCTGGCAAGTTCAGGACCTGTGTTTAATTGCTTGTACAAACAAACAAACAAACAAACAAATAAAAAATGTTGCCTTATATTTTGGGCATGAATTCATCTTTTATTTTTTAGTTGATGAGCACAAGTACTTTAAAGGGACCTTTGATTATGGAAGCTTCCTGTTCTGCCACGGGTGCCACACTTCTGTCGTTTAGTGAATTTCTGTGCGTCAACAGTGGTCAGTCTCAGGGGACGGATTTCTGCAGCTGTTTCCTCCCATGAACATGGTTGGCTCACTCATAGCTTTCAGAGTCAGGGGGGCTTCGTCACAGGCAGGGTGGGCTTGCTGAAGCACCGCTGACTGGTGCAAGCAAGCCATCCCTCTAACAGTTGCCAACCAGGTTCAAGGAGGGTCCTGCCCTAAGAGTCAGGGAGGGTATTTTTGTTCTACCTTTCTTTTCTCTTCTTTTCTTTTCTTTTCTTTTCTTTTCTTTTCTTTTCTTTTCTTTTCTTTTCTTTTCTTTTCTTTTCTTTTCTTTTCTTTTCTTTTCTTTTCTCTTTTCTTTTCTTTTCTATTCTTTTCTTTTCTTTTCTCTTTTCTTTTCTTTTCTATTCTTTGTTTCTTTTAATGGCTGGCTCAGCCTGCCCTGGATGTAGGGCTGGCACAGCATGTGGCGCTGGGGATCGAACTGCGGTCCCTGCACTTGGTTAAGCTAGCCTAAGCAGGCGATTTATACGCTGAGTTATCTCGCTGGCCCATCTACTTCTCTACTGTTGTCTTCCTACATAAGTCACATTCCTCCTTTATGCAAGTCATTACACTTGTCAGTTTGATTTTCTGTAGAGCAATTTTTTTTTGTTTGTTTGTTTTGTTTTTTTTCAGTACTGAGGATTGAACTCAGGACCTTGCATTTGCCAGGCAAGCATTTTTTTCTACTGAGCTCTCCCCCAGCCTGTTAATATTCTTGTTTATACATCAATTTGCGTGATGTTTCTTTGTTTCTTCTAATATTTAAAAAAAAAAACCATGAAAAGCAGGGTGCATAACTACCTTTTACATGTGCACGTAGACCAGAAGCAGGTAGACGTAAGCCGCAGTAGCTGCATCGCGTCAAAATAAAAGTACAAATACGTGCAAACTCTGACTGGGGGTGTAGCTCAGTGGTGTGATCCTGAGCTGAACCTGCAAGAGGCAGACTTCAATCCCCAGAACCACCCCGTCCCATACCATTCCAATAACTGACATAATATTTTTCAAAAGGAGAAAGATTTGTATAATCTGAGGAGAAACCAGAGTACAATATTGTAAAATTCTCTAAGAGATAAATGTCAGACTTGACTATGTTAAAGAGTCAATGAGTTAGAAAGTATAATTAGCAATTTAACCCCTAAAATATGTAATCATTATTGCTGAAGTTCTCATTATCATTATTTTTGTATTGTTTCCCAGGTTATTTATTTATTTATTTATTTATTTATTTATTTATTTATTTATTTGTGTATTTATTTATTTATTCATTTATTTATTTGGAAGTACCAGGGATTGAACTCAGGACCTTGCACTTGCCAGGCAAGCACTTATCCTACCGAGCTTTCTCACTCACCCTCCCACTGTTCTTGATCCACATGTGACTAAGCAAGACAGTCAGATTTTATGATTTCTGATATCTATATGGCAAATGTGGATGCAAACCACTGGGGTTAAAAGATCTACAAATATGCATATTTTGCAATGTGGTTAGTGCTCTGGAGAAAATCAGACCGAGTAGTATGATAGTTTACCTGGAAACAAAATAGACTTTATTTAAGCTGGCTTTGAAGAGTTTTTCAAAATGAAGGAAAGAAGCCCCCAGTGTATACTTAGACGAATGCCTTCCCTGAGTTCTCCTCTTGGTGCTACTTGTATCCCATCATTGAATTACCTGTAGGCCTTTTTCGTTATGAACTTCCCTTGTTAGTTTAATAATATACATAGTGATTTCTTAAAATGAGATCTCAACAACCAACCCTCGCCCAGGCTGTGCCCAGTTCTCCCGAGGCCCATCCTACCTGAGCTTCAGGTCTTACGACCACGTTCGCAGGGGTCTCACTGAGAGCATCCTAGCCCACCAGAGCCGCTCTCCTTGGAGGCACTGCCCTTGGCGTTTTGTCCGCTCTACATCATACACTCCCAAGAAGTACCTCTACATCACACACTCCCAAGAAGTACCTGTTGCTTGGCAGATTTCTGTTCAACTACCTAGGCTCTTCATGCATAAAAGTTCAGAATTTGACAAATGTCTTTGCAAAAAATTCATGATGTGGAAAACTCCTCTCTTTTTGTTTCCAGTTTATTTTAGTTTTTTATAGTTCTTCCATCAAGTAAGTCACTGTAAGACCATCAAAACTTAGTACTTCGTTTCTCTTTCTTTTACTCTCCTCTCTCTCTCTCTCTCTCTCTCTCTCTCTCTCTCTCTCTCTCTCTCTCCCTGTTTCTGTCTGTCTGTCTCTGACTCTGACTCTGTCTCTCTCTGTCCCTCTGTCTCTCTGTTTCTCTCTCTCTCTCTCTCTCTCAGTTAATCTTCTCTCATTTCTGGGACAAATACGCAACACCCTAAAAGAAGGAAGGAAAGGTTTATTTAGCTCACAGTTGCTGGAAGTATCAGTGCCTGTTCAGCTGGTTCCAAAGCAGAGGGGCACATGGCAGAAAGCAGCAGTTCATAGAGGTGGGATGGCAACAATATAAGAGAAAGCTTTCTCTCTAGCTCTCTTACATTACATTCAGACTCTGCCTTAGGCTGTGTGTAACACACACACCCATAATCCCAGCACTGCTAAGACCCATAATCGTAGTGGATCAGGTTAAACTCAAATTCCTGAAGTCCCCGCTCCATGACCACATGAGGTTTTGGGGGGAAAACTAGACACAAAGTATAACATTTCCTGTGTTGCTCTCTCTCTCTCTCTCTCTCTCTCTCTCTCTCTCTCTCTCTCTCTCTCCCTCTCCCTCTTTCCTTTCATCTGTGTGCCTGTCTTTTTCTCCTTCTTATTTCTTTTTTGGCTCTGCATAAAGAGGGTCAGGTGCTCAGTCATTTTCTCAGGATCAGAACAAACAGACTCCTGCAGGGAAGAGTGGCCGAATGCTGGATAATGCACTCGCTCTGGTCCTTGGGGTCCTAGCCTTTCCAGCTACGGTTGCCTCGGGAGTTCAGATGTCTTTTGTATTAATTAGCCTTGTTCTTGAACAGAGTCTTGGTTATTTGGAAAATAATACTGTATACTAAAGGAGACTCCTGACACATGACTTTTATGAGTCTCCTACTGTCTTTTAACAAAGTATATCAAAACTTACTAACTTCAAAAAATGCAGTTTTGTTATCTCCATTTCTGTGTTTCAGAATTATGTGCATTGGGTTGGGAGCACCATAGCTGAGGGTTTCTGTTGAGGGTACAGTAAGATGCTGCTGACCCTCAGAGTGAACTTGTGAGGTGGTTTGTCTCTGTGACTGGTAGCCCAGCGCTGACTGGTCAGGACGGCACTGTCCCTTCACCTAAGATTGCCTGAGTGCCTCGTGACACAGTTGCTGACTTCTGCCGCTAGCAGTGTGTCAAGAGTGAGAACAGATCCTTAAGTTCCGTTCCTTTCCATTTGACTGTGTCTGTCCCACCTTTCAGTTTTTATTTCTTCTTTTGAGTTCTTACACCAGGGAGACAATACAGTATTTACCCATGAGAGTCCGGCTAATTTGACTTATGAGTACAGCCTTAAGTTGCATACACTTACCTATAAAGGCTTCAAGGTCGTTTTTCTTTATACCTGAGTAAGAATCCATTGTATAGAAATCCTACATCTACATCTTTTTCATCCATTCCTCAGGTGAAAACAAACAAGCAAATAAATAAACAACAAAAACAATCTTTAAAAGTGTTAAAAACAAGGGAGAGAAGACAAAAGCTTAAGGTTTCTGTAGAGCAAGTGGTAATATGCAACTACGTGTCCAATCCTGCATAATTATAGCTGCTAATCTGAGCAACAGATTTGATGATGAAAGAGATAATACATGAGCCATTGTTTATTAGCTATGTTTGTTTGGAAATTTGTAACATATGTACTGCTGTACACTGCCCCCTTTCTTTCTTTTCTTTTCTTTCTTTCTTTTTCAGAGTTTTTACTTTTCAAAATATAATTAAAGTAAAAATAAAAATAAATGCATAAAAAAGGAATGAGAACAAATGAAAGCAGCAGTGTTTTGTCTGGATAATTCTTGCAAATCTCATCTCTACATCCTCAATCAGTATTCCATGGGCTACAAAGGAGACCCTATTGGATAAGAGCAGAAGAGAATACACAGAGAGCAGAGCCCAGAAGACCAGAATCTTCTCCAATAAAAACTGTCTTGGAGATGGGTTCAACAATGAAAATTCATCAGATGAAATTCCAAAAAATATACATAGAGAAACACTTGAGCAGTTCATAATGTTTTGAAAAAAGGATTTGCAAATATTGTAGTCAATTGTGGGAAATGACTAAAACCAAATTTCAAAATTTTTTACTTGCTAGTTTCCGAATAAATCAGCATTACTAACAACTAAAATTGACCATTCAGTAATTAATAAACATTTCAGTCTAACTGGTGTGGTCCATCCCTCTCTGAGAGAATCTGATAATGGAATGACTAAGGTTGATATTCTACCCAGAAATTTTATCTTTAGAAGTTTTAATATGGGCCAGGGAGAGAGCTCAATAGATAAGCACTTGCCCAGTAAGAGCAAGGTCCTGAGTTCAATCCCTGGTACCATACATACAAAAAATGTCACCTAGAATTCTTAATATAGTGTTGATTTTTTTCTATTATTTATGGATATAATGTCATAATCACCTTAAGAAAATGAAACTTTTTTACTTTTTAAAGTTTCTAATACTAAGAGAAAATATTATATCATGTCTTATAAGTAGATTGTAAGATAAAGAAACAGTATAAATCTTAAAACAAAAACTAAGATTAAACAATATTCAGAAAATTAAATATTTCAAATTATTGAACTATGAAAAAATTTTCATGATAGTAAAGAGTTACTAGGAGTAAAACATAACATAAATACTTGAATGTCAAATATATGACCAGAACTTCTAATAGTTTGAGGATAGGATATCACACAAAGTTCTTGTATGTCATGGATGTGGACAATGTCTATGACAATTACTGGTGGTCAGGTGTCACTTGTGGGACAGAGATACTGCTATTTTCTTGACGTCCATCCAGCAGACATGGACAGAATCATGGCCCGTAAGGTTTAGGAGAAGACTGTTTGAAGAATATGCTGATGGAAAATTTTGCTGCTATATACAAAAGAATAGTTGAAAGACAGTTTTCGTATACCTGTTTTTCTTCTGTGTTTAATTGCTTGCCCTATTTGGTGGGTTCTTTCCGTTCTCATTCATTTTGATCCCTGTCTAGAATATCTTCAGTAAACTGTGCAGGGTTGGTTTTGTCATTATGAAATTCTTTAGTTCTTCTTTGTCCTGGAAGTATTTCACGTCTCCATTGAACTTGAAAGAGAGTTTTGCAGGGTATAGCAGTTTGACCTGGAATTTGCTTTCTAGCAAGACTTGAAGTACTTTGCTCCATGTCCTTCTTGACTTGAAGGTTTGCAAAGAGAAATCTGCCATTATTCTAATGGCTTTTCCTTTAAATGTGATCTGTTTCTTTTCTCTAGTGTCTTTTAGCATACTGCTCCTGTGCTGAAGTTCTGGGATCTTGATTATTATATGTCTGGGTATGGTTTTAATTGGGTTGATGTTATTTGGTATTGTACATGCACCAGTTAACTGAATGTCAGATTGTTTCCCCATATTTGGGAAGTTTACTGGTGTTACTTGTGCTCATATTCTTTCTGTATCATTTGTATTGCCTCCTTTCACATTGATTCCTATTAGTCTTACATTGGCCATTGTTGCACCATCTTGCAGATGTTCCATTATTTTTTCTTGCATCCTGGTTGTTTTTAAGAGTTCTTCCCTTGCCTCTTCACTAGCTGCAACGGTGTCTTTCAGGTCTGAAAGTCTATTTTCACTTTCACTGAACTGGTTTTGCCAACGATTGAGTGAAGCTTTAAGTTTCTGTATAATAATTTGAGTCTGCTTCATAAATTTTGTTACTTTCCTATATTTCTCATTCAAGATTCCATCATTTTTCTATTGTTCTCTTTTTTAAATCAGTTTCTTCTTTAGAAGCACTTAGTATTTCTTTCGTGATAGTTATCATTTCTTTTTTTTTACTTCTGAAATTGTTTCTGATCTGAATCCCACTATACATCTCTAGTTGTTTCTTTACTTCAGATTCTACTGTTTCAGAGATTTCCAGTGTGTGATTTCCAATTTCTTCTATGCCATTGTCTGTTGCATTTGCTCTGGGTGGGCTCGGGGCCTGAGAGTGCATTTTGCTCCTTCTCTTTGTCATTTTGTATAGCCCTGCCTTCTGGCCTTTGGTGTAGAGCTTTGGTAGAGTTGTTATCTTGGAACCAGATTTGGATCTACTAAGTTCAAACTGGTCCAGATCGGCGTGCCTGTGTCTGACTTCTGAGCTCTACTTCTTCCCTCTGTAGCTCTTGGAAGTGAACCTGCTGTGCCACTATGGCAAGATGCTCTGCTCCTGGGCCAGCTGGGTGGATCTTGCCACCTAGTCTCTCTGCAGGGAGCTTTGCCACGAGGTTGCATAGTGGACACACTGGGCCTGGGTTCTGGTTCAAATAAGGGTCCGGTGGAAGCAGCGTCATCTTACTCATATGCAGGGCCTGACCTCTGCGCTGAATGTGGGTCTGGTGGGCACCAGGTCTTCTCATTGACATGCTGTGCCTGGGCTCTGGGTCCAATGAGGATCCAGTGGGCCCCAGGTGGTCTCACTCATATGCCAGGCCTAGGGCCTGGGTTGAATCAATAACATGAATTTTCATTTAATTTTGTAACACTATGAGCACATCCTAGTAGTATATCTTAAAGTAAATAATTGTCTCTAAGACTTACACAAATTTAAAAAGAAGTGCTGGTTACTAGTAATCTTTCTTGATTTATAGTTGTTTCAGAGCTCTTACTATCCAGTTTGACTCAGCTGTGATTAAAGATAGTTTGTGTTATGTTGTTGGCTTCTAGGTTTTATAGTTTTTAATGAAGGAATTCTAATACATTTACATTCTACATGAACCAGACTAACTAATATATTCTAACTAGAAAAAAAGTAGCTTTTATGCGATACATGACCCAAATGTATTTTAAAATCTGATATATCTTTTTTTGAGCTCTCTTTTACCCAGGTAAATAATTTATTTCACCATGTAGTACATATGTCAGAATGAAGATCTATTAATCATTTCATTAAAAATTTGGCATTAGTTTTTCCAACATTTGTTTATTCACTCATTTTTATGGCCAGCTCAGCCCGCCCCGAAGGGCAGGGCTGGCGCAGCATGTAGTGCCGGGGATCGAACCGCGGTCCCTCAAGGCGCCCAAGCTTTCCCAAGCAGGTGCTTTAGACCACTGAGTCATCCCGCCGGGCCAGTTTTTCCAACATATGAAGAATAAACTTTGTGAAGGATCCACAGGGTGTTCAGGGTCTCACCGCTAGCTCAGACTCATAGTGTTCCACCTGTTTACAGCCTCCCAAGAGCTGGGATTACAGGCACACGCCGCGACATCCAGTCTAACTGCCATCTCAGTTTATCCCAGAGGCGAGGCTGGCATTGCAGGCCTGAAGATCTAACCCGTGTCCCCTGTGCCTGCTTGCAGGTGCTTTAATGTGCTGAGCTATTTGGCTGACCCTATATATCTTTTAATAATGTAAAATATAAACATCTATGAACATTGCTGATCACAAAAATTTAAAATTCTAGCATTACTTGTGCTTGCAACACAACCACAAACGCACCATTCTCCCTTAGTTATAAGTTCTTCAGCATACACTACAGTTCTCTCTGTCCTTTATCATGGACTTTAAGTTAGAGGCCATATTTTCTTTTAATCCATACACGTGCTTCACAATTTAACTTTCTGTACATCAAAAGTTTCCCATTGCTTCACATTGTACTTTTAGGCATGAAAATATAACTTTAGGTATGATTGAACTTTAATTAGTAACTGCAGCTTATACTTAAAGTTTTGAAGTGCTTGCTTGCTAAACTTCAGGAAGAATGGTCTGCTACTCATGTCTGTATGCAAGAGGAGAGTTGCTATGCAAACTTGTTTAAGAAAGAAAAAAAAAACCTTGAAAAATAAGTAGTCACCCGTGGCTCATCTCCTTTATAAATACAACATTTCACATATTAGCTTGGCCTACAAAAAAGACACCTCTTTCTGTTCGTTTTCACTCCATAACAAATACATGACCTTCTGTAAAAACTGCTTTCATTAAACAAAAATAATTTTCTAACATGCAAATATCTACTGTGAGCCATAAGTAATCAAGGGCTGTCCTACAAGAAGAGCATGAAAATTAATCTTTTACTTAACAACAGTTAAATTAATTGCCATAATTAATATACATCACATTGTGCCTGCTTTATTATAAAAATGGGTAGGAACATACTTTTATTGTTTTTGAGGAGTTACACTAGCTTTTCTCCGGAGGATTCGTTCGCCCAATGTGCTTTTACATGATAAAAAGTGAGAACTACACCGTAGAAAGTGCTTTTAAAATATGCATTAGCAATATTCTGAGAATGTTCTGGAAGCCACTGTGGGAGCATTTCCTTCAGGTTCCTGTGCATAAATCACTTTACATGCTCTCCAAATATCAGAGGCAGAGATGTCAGCAAATAGCTCCCCAAATATGACACATTTTGGTAGTTAAATATTTCATTTCTGCATGAATGCTGAGGAACATCTATGGACTTACCAAGCACGCTTACAGCCTACATGGAAAGCTAGCAGGTATGTAAAGCTGAATATTACCTCATTCAGATAAAGACAGGAGAGCAATATGAGAATTATCAACAAGTTTAAAACATTTTATATTCATTTTTATTACATTCAGAACTACAGAGTAAAAGTCTTCAAGACAAATTCCTTGCTCTCTGAGCACATCAAGAAGAGGACACTTCATATTTCATTGCAAGAATCAATAAGTACTGTAAAAAATCAGGGGCTTTAAAGAACTATAACTATATTTTTGGTCAATCTAGATTATATTCAAACAATCCCTCTTTCCCCACAACACATTACTTTTCTATTTTTGTCATATTCATTTTTTACATTGTTCCCAGCATATGTTAAATATTTTGTATAAGCTACCTCAGGCTTCATGGAAATTCTAGTAGGAGGTGCATACATCGTCCGTGTATAGCACATGACCCAGGCAGAGGAGCTGACCTCTGGAGTAGGCCGGAGCTCACTGGCAGTGCACACCCATGCCAAGGTCCCACAGCTAGAGATGTGAGTCTTTGTTGCCAGGCTCTGGAGGCTGTGTCTTACCCATATGTCCTCTGCTGTCCCTCCAGGGAGGACCTCTATGTACCCTTGTATCTGACACCTGATGATGTCATTTTCTCCTTAGTGTTGGCCAATGGCTGCATCCTCATATTTATCCATCTTGCAGAAGTCTGACAGAACAGGTTGTCTATAATATTATTTAATGCCTAATCTTCAATTCCAAGAGTAAATATTCATGTTGCCGGTATCCAGACAGCCTACAGTTTCCTACTGAGAAAGCAGAAAATTGTGAGTGTGCCTAGCACATAGATAACAAAAAACATCCCCCAAACCTCCATTTCTTCTTTGTCTACACAAGAACTGCAATCTGTACTAGAAGGAACACAGCTATTGAAATTACTTTCACTTAGAAATTTTTTAAAACACTGATCATCCTATAAATAGAAATATGGAGTTATAATTTCATGTTATAGAGGAAAAATTGAAACAGGGTGAGATCTTTTCCAAAAAGCTTCCTTAGTAGGTGGATGAGAGAGGGTTTCCACAATGTGTAAAGCTTCCCACGTGAGAAACCACGGAGCCCTTCGCCCTTGCAGGACTCTGGAAGCAGTCACGGCCAGATGTTTCCTACTTATATCTGTGAATATTTGTATCTACTGAGTGGAAAACTGCTTTCTTTCAAGAGTATGGTTAGTAGTTAAAAGTGAAAGTGGCCTTGTGTGGTTTCCAAGTACCAGGCTTCTTATGCCAGCACCTCAACGCTCCTGCCAGAGCTCTGATATTTACAAATTTACAACTTATTTTCTATTACCAAAAAGCATGCTCCTGAAGCACCAGGAAAGCTGTGTGAAGGGCGATAGCCTATGGTCATGTGAACCCTTGTTAGCAGTTTGCACCTGGGTAAACTCTCCTGCAAGCTGGTCTGTGAAGCCAGAGAATGGAGTAGGCCGGAGATCACTGCCGGTGCACTAAGAAGAGCGCTCAACGAGGACAAAACCAAGGCAGCTCAGAAGGCGGCACTAGCACCCGGGAGGCTGAGGCACTGGAGGCCCTCGGGAGTTCGAGGCCAGCCTCAATTGACTACACAGTGAGCCCAAGGGCAGCCTGGACTGCATACGGAGGCCCACTCTTGAAAAGACAAACAAAAAAGCCACACTTAGATGCCAGAGGGAAACTGCTTCATTTTTGTTCTATACGAAAGAGAATTAAAGCGTGGCCAAGCCAAGCCTAATTAATCCCCATGAATTGAGGGAAAAGGATCTTAATGATTTTAACTTCAGACACCAACTTACGTGGTCTTATATGTAATTACTACAAGTCCAGCCATTTCAAACAGCACCAAGCTTAAGTGGCTGAAGAATGAATCGCAGCCTGGGCCAGTGTCTTCTGTCAGAATCTGCGTCACTCTTCTGAGTACTGCTAATATACAAAGAAAGGCCGGTGGGCCACACAGTGTTTCCGCCGCTGAGCCCCAAGGCACCCCCGCAGTCGGGCCTGCAGCCCTCCCACAGCTGATGTGGGGAGAAGCCGGGATGTAGGCTGAGATCCTCTACCCGGATTTTTCTCCTGTTGGAACTCTGAGGCCAATGACTGAAATGAAAGCTAGGTCACGAGCAGACCTCAGAGACGAAGCCTTGAGCTTGGGGATCTTCCGGGAAGGGTAGACAATAATCTTCTGGGAAAGCAGCTTCCCGGAAACGCTAACTATGAAGAAGAACTCATGGAGTGTCACTCTTTCACGGGTCCTCAGTAGTCGCCGTAGATCCCAGGACAACGCGCTCGCTCGGCCTGCCTGGCACAGCCGGATGCTTCAGATCGTTGTGTGGACAAGGAGTTGCGGTCCACCCTTGCAGGCTCAGTTAGCCACTAAAACTAGCACGACAGTGTGGACTCGGGTGTGAATCTGCCACACCCCACTGTACACTGGGGTTACTGAGGTACAAAGACGCTAGTAGGTTACTTACATTGATCCAGTTAGAAAAGTACCAGAAACAATTTGCATGGCTCCTAGAAAAACAGGATGCTTCGGCTTTCGGAGGATGTACATGAGGAATGGGGACTGGTACAGGGGCTTTGGGGTTCGACGTCAGTCTTTGAAGGAATGTGTTTACAACAACGAAAGTCCTAGCAGTTTTGTGAAAACTGGTATGCAGTAATCGGGTTCTAACCGCAAAGACCTTTGAAGCCTTCCAGATGCAGTAGTTTAGAATAATGATTATTTGTTTAATTTACCATTTAAAATAGCTCAGCAGATAAAGTGCCTGCTTTGACAAGCACAGGGACCAGGGTTGGATCCCTGGTGCTACATGCTATGCCGGCCCCACCCCTCAGGTGAGCTGAGCCAGTGACAGAGTCTGGATGTGGTGACACACTCCTGCAATCCTAGTGCTGGGGAGGCTGAAAACAGGAGGGTCGTTATTAGTCTGAACTGTGTAGCGAGACCCTGTATCAAATACATAAAATGAAAACAGAAAAAAAAAAAAAAAAAAAAAAAAAAAACCTAATTTACCATTTGAAGTAATCCCTTTAAAAAATATTCCTGGCACATACTGACTGGTCAGTACTATTGGTTATAATTATTATTATTGGCATCATAGCATAATCAAACAGATATGACATTTTGAATTGATTATTCTTCTTAGTGGAACTTATTTATTTACTTGTAGTACCAGGGACTGAACTCAGGACTACGCAATTGCTGGGTAAGCACTTATTCTACTGAGCATTCTCCCTGGCCCCCTAATTATTATTATTTTTTTTTAACAGACCTTTAATAAAATTTAACTGAAGTGACAATTTTTAGCTCCAAATATATCTTCAACGTGTATCATATTCGTTGGCTCTTCTCTTAAAAGTCTGAATTTTTAAAAAAATATCTTAAAATAGCAGTTAGATTTGTAAGCAGGATAATATGGTCAAAATATTCGCATGTGGTATAGATGGCAGGATGAGTCTTACCTTTCTCTATTTTTCTTTGACTTTGGCCTACCTAGTGAATTAATGCGCTAGGCAGCCTTATGTTTTAGCTTAAAGATAGTGCTCTGGGGCTGCAGATAACTCAGCAGTCTAAGCACCTGCCTGGCAAGCTCAAGGACCAGGTTCAAATCCCGGCATCACAGGTTGTGCCGGACTCATGCTTAGCTGACCACCAAGACCGGACATGGTGGGGCATGACTGTCATCCCTGCTGTGAGGCAGCTGAAACAGGAGGATCACTATGAATCCAAGCTGGGCCGTGAGACCATGTACCAAATACATAACATTAAAAAAAATATTGCTCTGACAGGTGGTGGGTCTTCACAAGGAAGCACTAAAGGTTTTATGATTTTTTCCCTTTAATAGAAAGATTTAAGTCTTTTAAAAGACCAGGACCTCCATAACAAAGCTGTGAGTGGTACAGGATCATGCTTAGAGTGGTTACGACTTGTATTGATGTACCCCATCGAAGTAGCACGGGCTCTCAGGGGAGGCTTTTGGGAAGTGGCTACATTATAGCTACATGATACGGGATTATGAGTGTTTGATGCTGGGATGGCCTATGGGTTGGTGTAGCTTAGTTCTAGGCATGGATGGTGGATTTACTGAAGAAGGAAGACCTACCGAGGTGGGGAGGGTATCAGCCAATACACTTGTAGCTTTAGTAAGATAAGAGGTAAAGAAGAAGGAAGGCTTTGTGCTTCGAGTTCTCTTGTTACCAGCTCTTTCCCTCTGCCACAGTGCCCTGGGCTAGAACTAGACAGCTACGAACTAAAGCTTCTGCGGAATGTGAGCCAAAGTCAACTTTTCCTCCTTCAATATGGGAGCATCGGGTAGTTTGTCTCAGCTCTGAGCAAGCAGAGAAGATGCCCCCTCTCTGGATTACAATCAGGAGTAAAAGTAGGAGGCAGACAAAGAGGGGAGCTCAAGTGCATTAGCAGAGAAAGTTAGACAGAGCAGGTAGGCCACAAAGCAGATGGACGCTAGGATGCCTACCGCAAGTCGGCTCTGCAAGACTGCAGGTAGCCCTTTGCAGTATCCATGTGTGTTTGTACTGAGGTCATTTTCGTGATTGTGAGCTGCGTACACACAATCATCTAGATACTATGCCCATTATCCAAGGCTTAACAATTCCAAGAGTGATTTCAAAGGGTGAAACTAATTTTTTGTCAGTAATTATGCTGACCTTAGAAATGACCAGGCAGTTATTTGCTTACGGGAGGAGCTGTATGCTTTCCTTAGAGAGAGGGCTACGTTTCGTAAGTGTTGCCTGGTAAGGATAATGCGTTACATGCATCAAGTCGTTGTTTGCCCAGCCACAGTAATCGTCCCTGTCTGGGAACGATCGTTCTAGAGTTGTCAAGCTCTTCCCAAAGTTAATGACTTATTTTTGTTGTAGTTGTTTGATGTAACGAACTCATTCTTCAAAAGCAAAATTGTGAGGGGAACAATTGAACTGAATCCACTACCGCTTTTCACTTGTTCTTTCCTCTCTGCCTATAGCTTCCATGATGCACTGTTATGTTGTCGGGATTCCACGAGACTGCAATTCATTTTCCATCTGTTACCCAAGAGCCTAAAAGCAAATTCCCAACAATACATTAAGAAACATAACACAATTCTTGAAAATTGAATTAGATTAGATAGGAAGCAATGCCAGAAAAGTTGGGGATTGGGAATTAAACTTAGCGAATTGCACGTGAAGAAATGTCATTTGTGAGAGCTCCGAGGGGCCTGTGGTGACGGCTTGATGTGCCATGCCTAGGATTTGTCAGATTGCCACACAGATGCCACAGGCAGAGTAACAAGCATCGGCTTGTCTTGTGAGACAGGTCCCAACGTGGACCAATTTGTCAGCCAATGTTTGTCTCTCTTTGATGGTAGCTTCACTACGTAGACTTTCTCTCTCCAAATAAAAGCTCAACTAAGTTCTCCTGATACGTAGAAATGCAGCCTGTTTTTACTAAGCTCTTCTACAAACTGGATGAAATGGAACTAAGCCATAGTTACATTTCTGTTCTCTGGAATAAGGAAATCCAAGCAGTTCAGATATTCAAATCTCCTCCACACTCATGACTTTGCTGCCCTGCCTTGCTTTTGATGCTGTTTCTGGACTGTGTTGAGCTCAGTGAAGTTAGTATCAGCTGATCATTGTCTAAACCTACTTAATATTCAAGCTTCCGACAAGGAGTGAATTTAAGTAAAAGGACAAAAGCAAAACAGAGAACAAAGAGATGCCAGAAATCTTAGGAAAAAGAAAAAAGTTTTCTCCACTAGGAGTTTCTCCTGTCAGGGAGACTATCACCCTGCATTTGTATATTTGTTGCATTAACTTTGCCCAGGAGTTCTCTGGAGGTTTGGGGGTGATCAAGCATTCCCCCAAGCATTGGGCCTTCCCAAATACTTCCCACTCTAATAACAGAGTTGGATAATTACAGTTTTAAGAGTTCTATAACGTTCATTGCTCTAATGATTTTCCAAATACTTTCATTATGTGATAAAAAATGGCTTTCTGCTCAGTCCACCAGATATATCTGACCATGAAGTAACTTGCAGGGTAACTGGAAGGTGTTGGTCTGTGCTTTTATTGCTCTCTTTGTAGAATGATGGCTAACCCTAATATTACCTTCTCACCCATGAATCAATTATGGAGCCTTATATTTGATAAAAATCAGAATTCTTGACCCTGTGAGAAATGAAGCTATGCTACAGTTTGGCAGCTTGGTTTTACAATTATCTCCCTTTTTTAAAAAAAGAAAACGTGATTGTTCAGTGACTGTACTCTTAGCAGTTAAGGCAGCTTTCTGAGAAACAGACTGTTTCTGTCTGGCAGAAATAAGGAGATAGAAATTATATAAGATGAAAAAATTTCCATCAAGTTCCCACTTAGATTTCTCATGAGTCCAAGATGACTAACTATCTTCAGAAAGTGGCGATTTATCGATCTGAGGTTCTCCAATGGATCCATCAGATTGAAAGCCAGATGTTTTAATTAGAATCACTGAAATGCCCTACTGCTGAGACTTTTCCACTTTACGATAGGCCTGTGGTGAGCAATCCGTTCTAGCCACGTTTGCTTCGTACAGCTCTGTGGCATGACGCCCACTCACGCATTTTCCATTCTCTTCTCTTTGCTTTCTTTTTAAAATTCCAGCCACAATCCACTAATTGCTTTCGAAACTGCTAATTTGCCCCCAGCCACCAGTGGATGGCAAGCTAGAATTTGAGTAATACTAACCTCTTGTATGAGGGGTGACTATATTCACCTTCTGCTATTATGAACAAAAAGATACCTGAATTAAATTAGACATAAGCCACAGAGCTACAGTTTCAGTTTGCAGCTTAGCCAATGAGAATGGATGAATACGTCATTGGGACTGTCACGGAGCAGTCACGAACCTCATGTTCCATTGGGTTCATCTCTGACCTCTTCCGGAACTCATAGTACCATGTAGAACTTTGTGGAGAACCATGTGTTAGGATGGCTTAGAGGTGTGAACTTTGCTATTAATTAAGAATAAAAATACAACAATATATCTGTGTACTGAGGTATTTGGGAGTGTGAAGTTGAGGGTGAGGGTCAGCTTATGAAAGTATCATATGAGCACCATGGTCTTTGAGAGGAAATGGCCAAAGTGGGAGGAAAAGCTGTGCCTTTGTTATAATGTCGATGAAGCAGAGTCGCTCCTGTGTTCACTGCTTCTGCTCCATTCCTTCGGTTGCTTTCCTTCAGAAGTAGTTTGTCTTAGAATGTAGCACTAGAAATTTCCACATTGCATGATCAGTACAAATGCTTTCTTTTGCTAAGGTCAAGGTGTTCCTTGTGGCTGGTGCCATAAAAGAAGAAGGGAGGACTGGAAAGGTAGGCTTCTGAGTCCCCAGGGAGCTTGACTTCAACTGCCACTGACTGGCCCTGTGTAAACAGAGACATTTTCTAGCCTCTCTGGTCTTCTGTGGAAAGAGGATAGAGCACAGCTCACAGGGCCTTCCAAATGCTTCTAAAATATACCATAGCATTTATCAAACTAAGTTATGTCCCAAACTTAATTGTACACCTAGCCAACATGATAGAACTAAACAGTTGCCTGGAATCTTTTCCTTTTTTTCTTTTCTATGTACTTAGTGATAGAAGATTTATTTGGACATGAGACAGTTAGGTGCCGTCTACTATCTGGTCAAGCAAGGGGCGCTGACCCGGGTGCTCACCTCTTCCGGCCTTCCTTCCCTCGGGTTTTGTAACAATACTTTTCCCAGTGTTCATTGTACAAACAGCACAGTGAGAGGTACTTTAGTCAGTGCTCCTGGTCTAGACAGAAGCACCACCGCATGTGCATTTTCTGTGAAATAGAAGAAAACCAATAAAATGTCACTAATTAGTGGAAAATCATGTAATAATAATATTCATAGGTATCTGGGGTTAAATTTTAATGAGCGTAGATAATTTCATACAGTGTGGAGTAAGTCCTCAGTTTTTAATTAAAATAACTTTGCTACGTACTAAAACTATCAAGAGAATATTAGGTATTTCCTTCATTTGTGCTATGAAAACATTATGTGAGGGTTTTCCCTTCATTCATTCATAGTATGGAGATTCTGAATTCAAAATTCACATGAAAGGGCAATCCTTTATTTCCCTGGTGCTGGAGCCAGAATTCCTGAGTATAATTGCATGCTGGATGGAACCAGGTTTTGCTGTCGCTGGATTTTGCTCTTTTTTATGGCTGGTGTCTAGCTGCTTCCCCAAAGCCTCACGTAGTCATGGGGCAGGGACTTCTAGACTTTGAGACTTGACTCATGATCCCCTGGGATTATGGGTGATCCAAGGCTGGGATGAAGGTTCTTAGCACTGCTGGGAATATGGGTGTGAGCGTTACACCCAGCCTGAGGTGTGGAGCCTGCACGTAAAGCAAGACAGACAGGGAGACAGACTCTCTCTCAGTTGCCATTGTTGCTGTGCCGCCGCAGCCACAGACAGCTGCTCTCTGCCCTGTGCCCGTCTGCTTGGAAGCCAGTCAAGTATGGGCTGAAACCTCCAGTAACTGAGAGCTAAATAAACCTTTCCTTCCTTAATTTTGGGTGTCAGTTGTTATCCCAGCAACGAGAGAAGAGTAACTGAGACATTGATTGAAACAGCTCACCAAATACTCCTGCTTGGGCTCTATGCTGGAGTCAGATATAAAGTTAATTTGGAGAGAGGAGAGGGAAAACCTACAAACAATTAAAATGTTCACCACGGACTACTTATTAAATAAAAAGAGTGAGGAACACTCTTCTTCACGCAGTTATGATACATATGGGGAATAAGATAATAAAAACATCTTACTCTCAAATGCCTTTACTGAACTTAACATGTAGCCATAAGGTACAATCACACTTGAATCCTTTTGTGGGTCTCTCTTTCACAATTACATGAACATTTTAATCCATCAAATAGATTTCAGATACTATTTATTTAGTTTTAAATTCTACCTCCGGGTCTGCAGGGTCTCAATACATAGACTGGACTCTTAGTGATCCTCCTGTTTTCAGCCTCCCCAGCGCTGGGATTACACACGTGCACCACTATGGCTAGTCTCAACCCATGTCTCAGCATGCCCCATGGGCGGGGCAGACATGGCATGCTGGGGATCGAACTCTGGCTGCTGTGCTCTGCCTAAGAGGCACTTTAGTCCACTGAGCTATTTCCTCAGCCCCTCACATACTTGTTAAGCCTATGCATCCACAAGGATGCATCCATGAGCAGCTCATCCATGGCATGTCTGCGAAGGTTTCTCTTGTGTTAGAGTTTTTTTTTTCTCATTGCTGAGACAAATGTATCAGACATCGAAATTTCAAGAAGGAAAGCCTTGTCTAGCTCAAGGATGGTAGGGGGCTCAGGTCATAGCTGGTTGGCCCCAAGGCGGTTGGTACCACAGAGGAGGAATGGTTCCTAGGCACAATGAAGGAGGCAGCAAGCTCTGAAAGACCGTGGCAGCCCTGAGTTTGTCCATCACATGCTGCCCATGCCACTCACAGTTAGGTAGCACCCATGCCTGGAGAGGGCCTCCCTAAGACCCAGCTCCAGAAGTTCGCCAAGCCAGTCAATGGGCGCGTTCAGTAGCCGCACATCCTCGATGCCTGCAAGGTGTCCCTAGGCCCAGCGCCACACTCTGGATCCATCAGCTCTGAAAAGCCCCAACCTGGAGCACATGAGGCTCTGAGCACAAGGCCCAGCAACTGCAGCCCGACTAGAGGTAGGGATATCTCGCAGAGGATCATAGTGCAGAGTCTGGCTGTGTCTGCCTGGAGCTTGCAAGCTCAGCCTGGGGACGCCGCTGGGCCCTGGACCCCTCCTCTCCAGCGCTGGTCCTCAGCTCTCCACCTCCTGGACGCCAGGAGCTGTGCAGCTGTCCTCCCCTGGGACCTTTCCCTGGTGTCCTAGTCACTTTTTACTCGTTGCTGGGACAAATACCCAACACTCAAAATGAAAGAAGGAAAGGTTTATTTAGCTCACAGTTCGTGGAGGTTTCAGTCCATATTCGGCTGGCCCAAGGCTGAGTGGAACAGGGCAGACAGCATCCAGTTCATGGCGGTGGAACAGCAACAAAATGGTGGCAGAGGCAGCCAAGCAAACAGGACAGTAGAGCTACAACTCTGTCTCTCTTTATATTACATTCAGGCTCTCCATCTCAGCCTTAGGCAACACCCATAGTCCCAGAAGTACTTAAAACACATAATCCCAGGAATCATGGGTCAACTCTCAAACTCTAGATCAGCACTAAAATGCATAATCCCAGTGACTCATGAGTCAAGTCTGAATCTGTAGAAATACCCGCCCCATGACTGCATGAGGCTTTGTGGGGACAACTAGACATAAACGATAACACCTGGGATGGCCTTGTCTTGGGAGGGCTGATCGTGGACCACGAGCCACAGTGAATCTCACATCTGTCGCCTTACAGGTGGCAGATATGAGGTTCTAGCAGTGGCCAAAGTGAGCATTGGGGTTTCCAACTTAATTCATGTGGCTACTTTGTGCCTTGCTCTGGGGTGTGCTTGGATGCTTGCTGGGTTTTCAATATTTGATCTAAATATCTCTCTCTCTCTCTCTATTTCACATATGAATTGCCACAAAACATTGATTGTCAAACATATACTATATTATTTCCATATTTTCACTATTAAAATTAGTATTATAATAAACAGTATAAAACACAGAAATGTCAAATTTCCTTGCTAATTCTTTTTAGTTATGTCTCCAGATCTTAAAGAATGTAAAATGATGCTAAACTTTATGTCATTTTTAAACTTGTTCAATGTCAAGCTATATTATATAGTATTTAAATTTATATTTAGATTTCTTTCTTACAGAATGGCTGTTTTTCCTGCTACTTTTTTTTTTTTTTTTTTTTTTTTTTTTTTTTTTTTTTTTTTTTTTTTTTTTTTTTTTT
>PVJA010015878.1:0-15773 GCA_004027025.1 Myocastor coypus | reverse complement strand
GTGGATATACATTTTATCATGTGTGTGTATATGTAGGTGTGCACATGTGTGTTTGTGTGTGTGTATAAAATGCTATACTTTAGGTTTACCTTTATACATTTGGGGACATTGAGAATGTTCTTTTTGCCAAAATAATTTTATTATTTTCGATATGAGTTGCATTTTCCGTGTGTGCCAGAAAGTGATTTTTTCTTCTCCAACTTAATGGTCTATTTTCCGTAAAAATGTCGCTGTCAACGTAATGACTCTGACTTTGCCCTGCTTTCTTCTTCTTCCTCCAGCCTCTACCCTCTCCCTGCCTGGGAGTGCTTCTTACTAAATAAACCACTTCCCAATACCGATACACAACGCCCTTTCTCCCGCACAGTTTCTGTCCAGCTCTGCTTCTGAGCTCTCCATCAACAATGACCTGTTTCAATCTATGAATAAACAACTTTTTTTCATAATCGTTAGAGAAATATCATATCGTGGTACTCAAAAAGTAAGTTTTCTTGAAAAATGATTCTTCCGTAAGATTTTGAGATCCAGTTTTGTAAGTTCCATGACAAGTTATAGGTTAATTTGCGGAGATATAGATTATAATGATTCATGATGTTTTATATTTTCTCAACTACTTAAATTATTTGATCTTAAACTATTGGGGAAATTTTTCTTTTATCAGCGTATGGGCTTTATTTTCTTATAAGTACGTTTTTGTTTTACTTTTACTTCATAATTTGATTGTATTTTAATGAAAGTGAATAATCTGTATATTAACAAGAATTGGAAATACATTTCACATTTTTTTCAAAAAATATTTTGTTATGTATTTAGTGTATAAAGTCTTAATAATGGGTAACTGTTGAAGCTCATCATTTATTTAATTTGTATCCTTAGCAATTTTTTTCCCTTTTTTCTTGTGGTACTGGGGATTGAACCTGGTGTGCCCCATCCCTTTTTACTGTGTATTTTGAGAAATAAAACCATAGGTGCATGTCATATTCCTTTATAACTGTGGATGCCTTAATCTTATCCTTATAACTTCAATTGTGCATTCTTTGCATGTTTTAAGGGCACATAATTAGGTGCATAAAAGCTTATGAGCGTCGTTTTGATGGACAGTCCCTGCGTTATGATTTACTGCTCTTTGCTAACGGCTTCTGACTTAAATTCCATTCTGTTCAGTATTCACACTTGCTGTCCTTGAGCTTCTGTTTGTCTGATCTGCGTTCCCCTCTTTTCACCCTTTTCCCAGGTACTTTTCCTGACTGAGTCGCTAGCTCCTGTGTTTAACATCTTCTGTGGTTCCTTTCTCAGCTGCTTCTTCACTGCTGTGCCAGTAGCCTTCTGTTTTTCTCTTTCGTTGCTTAGAAAAAACATACTAAAGTTTTATGTGATAATAAGAAGATTGGAGCAAAAGCTTCTTAAATAGAAAAACATGTCTATGAACTTTTGTAAAACATCTAGTCACTCAGCTGGAGTCCTCTTCCCAAACTTGACCAGAGTTAGGCTGTGTCCACAGTGTACCCCTCACCTCTTTCTCAGGCCATAATCAAGTTTACAGAGGCATTTTTGGAACAATGGCCTTGCTAGGGAGTCCTTTTCCCGCCCGGAGACTAAGGGATGTTTCCCTAGGACACCTCCTCTTACAGCCCACGGTGTGTCCCACAAGAAGCCCAAGCAGTAGGGCGATTGTCTCCTCAGCCTTCTTTCAGAAGCACAGGCTCCATGCAGCCCAGCTGGTGGCTGAGCATGCTCGGGCCCCCCTGTCCCTTGCCGCTTGCAGCTGGTGGCTGTCCCAGCTGTGCTGCCCACCTTAGGCCTGGGCCTATCTTACTCCTTGCTTCGTGTTTCCAGCTCGTCTTGCAACAGATCATGTGGTTTTGTAGTCTAGCTATCTATTTGGGGCTTTGCTATTGTCGTTTATTTATCTTACAAAGTAGTGTGGGTGACTCAGAATATACCAACCATAATCCGTGGGAGAAATCCCAGGGGTGCAGATTGTAAAACTTTGCGGAGCTAGCTTCTAGGTTCAGAACAAACTCTTTATGTAAAACCAGAGTCCTGCCCCAGTGGAGATTTAATCTTGCCGCATCTGCTCTTTAATTTATTGCTGTAGTTTTAACTATACAATGATTATGAAGAAGAGCACCTTTAGTCCAGGCCGCAAGGAAATCTACAGGACCTAAATGAATGCATTGTTACTTATTGCGATACATTAAAGGCGCTTTATCTCTTCCTGTACTTGGATTGAAAATGACAGCCTCCTCCTCCTCCTCCTCCTCCTCACATTTCTTGTTCCTTGACAAGTCCATAACCTATAAATGGTGACCTGTGAAATCACTATTTAATGCAATCTCCTTCTACTAAATAACCTTGGCCCATACCTCATCTATTGGGGTGCCTTCCTAGTTGGATAATGTTACCCTATTATTTGTACTTATACTTACAAGGAACACCCTCACAATATATGTTATCAATCCCATGAAAATGTATTCCTGGGAAAATTTATATGAAGTTTTCCTTGCAAAATATTTCTAAAAATCCTGTAGGATACATAAACGAGAACAAACATGACAATGACAACAAAGATACTCCTAGAAATATTCTATTTTTTGCTTCCCATTAGCTATGAATACATTCATTAATATTCTTGTTATCCTTCGTAATAAGGTCAGTGATTTATTATTAACTCTTCTTCCAGAAGGCTCAGTTTCCTGTGACAACTAATAAATATCATTTCAGGTTACTGCTTTTTCTGAGCAGGTCATTCAGGTAACTTGTTCTACTAACTTAGTGCAGGTTGGAGTCTTCCTTGAAAAATAGGCACATCACCATGGGACTGAAGAAACTACATTATTTTTACAGTAGAAGAATTGCTAAGCTTTTGCCTCTTTTTTGATTAATTTCATGCCTGACTCAGTCAGAGATTAGGCCTTGACACAGGTTATAATTAAATATTGAAATCATGAAGTGCAAGAATGTTTAATTTTTAAAATATGAGTTTTAATTTACCTCATACAGAGAATAGCTCTGGTCACCTGCAGAGATGCATTACACACTACATTGCCTAATGTAGGATGCCTGAATAAGACTGAGCATACAGTTAAAGTAAACTAATGCAATTTACTGAACAGCAGTCAAATATTTATCCAGTTGATGAAGCAGACTTTATGTGAAACTCAGACAATAATTAAAGAGAAGCTTTGCTTAAAACATGCATACTCTAGTTTCCACAAATATGTTAGACCCTTTCTGTATCTTTCATTTTCTTCAACCCTGAAAACACACCAGCGAATACTGCATGGAATCAGATGAAATGGGTTTCCCAGTTATTTCACAACCGTTGAGAATCAAGAGGGCCGAAGAGACCCCTTCTGAATCTTTCTGTTGTCTTCATAGCTATGGGAGCCTGGCTTGGCAGTGCTTCCCATCCAAAGCAAAGTCTCTCGGCCCTGGTTTTGAACCTGGCTGGCTTAGGACTTGCTTTGGCAGACGGGATGTGGACAACAGCCTGTTTCCTATACTGAGAGCTCAGCATCAAGAGATGGCATACTTCCTGCTCTCCGTGGAACCCTCCTGCGGGCATGAGCACAATGCCAAGCTGGCCCCTGTGGGCTGATAGGAGCACAGGAATGACTCACAGGGCTTGACAAACCTCAGCCAACCACACTGCTATTTCATCAGGGAGTCCGACAGGGGTTAGCCAAGCCCGGTCCTTGGGTACAGGAACACCCAGGTTGCTTTCTGATACTTGAGAAACCTCCTGGTGCTATTTGAAGCCATTGTGTTTAGGAGTGCTTGTTCTTATCCCACTAGCTAAATGAAGTGGAATCTTTACATCACATGCAACTTCTCCATTTTACAGATGAGACACTGGAGCCCCAAAGAGGTGAAATACCTCAATGCGTTCCTTCAAAGGTGAACTCCATTTGCTCAGCTTTCAGATCCTCAGGGTTTGGGACCTGCTTTGACCAATGCAGGGAGGCAACCGTCTTCTTCCTTCCTCATCAATTATATTCAAACTATCGTAGAGCAAACTGGTCGAGAAACTATAGTTCCCAGAATCTCAGCATCGAAAGCCGTCTTATCACTTACCGTTTGTAACTTGTTAACTGTTACGTTTTTTTAGAAAGATATGAAAGTGCCTACCAAAAGAACCAACATCTCAGCATAGTAAAATGACGTTTGCTGAGAATGTCAGCAAAACACTCACAAGTGAAACACATTAGATTCATAAGTGCAAACGTCATGTAGGGTTCTTAGCTGGAGAAACTGGAAGATATTGTGAGTAGGGAAGAAAGGATTTCAAAAGAAAATCTGTGGTGGGGGAAAGGGCAGAAGTAAGAAGAAAGAAAAAGTACGGATACACAAGGCTTAGGGGACTTATAGCACTACTTTCTTTTAGGTCACTGAAAGAGAGTCTTGAACTAATAATATTGTATTTTTATTTTTATTCATTTTAATGAGAAAAAAAGATAAAATAGCAATGAAACAGTTTCCAAACAAGTTAGTAGAATAGTAACAACAATGAATACAATGTTGTCTTCATCGTAGTTATTCAGAGGATAAGATGCAGACATTATATCTTATCTAAAGAATATTTTTACTAATAATTTTTGGACAATATTTTATGCCTATATCTTGCAATCTGAACAACTACTATGACTATGACAGTACACAATATAGTAATTATTGTTACTCTCCTACCAGCCTGATTTGGAATTCTGTTTTATGGTTATTTTTTACACTTTTATGTTTAAAATTCAAAAAAAGAATTGCAGGTCATAAGTTTGTTATTGTAATACAGACATTAACACGAACTTTTCTAAATTATGTGAAGAAAATTATAAATAATACCACAAAGAGTGCTGACGAGTGGAATCATCTAATCATTTTTCATTGCTATCAGAGTACCATGAATCTTGATGTTTGGAATATTTAAGAAAAAATTGAAATTAACACGGATCTTTTGGGAGCACTGTTTAGCAAAACTGAGGTTTTCTCTGTGTCTCCCTGCCTCCAACTCCCATCTGGAAAATTGGTGATACATAGTCCATGGGGGTGCCGTTCCGGTCAGTAAACTTAAGGAGCCTTTAAGAAGTGTTCCTACGCCTGGGTTATGTTGAATGAATGAACAAGAGTTGCTGAATTACTTTTTTGTTGTTGTTGTCTAAGTAGCACATAGCCCTCCTTTCCATCACTACCCTTGAATAATTCTGCTCTGAGTAGCGTTGTTGGCTACTCCGAATCACCTGGATGACTGACGGATTCAAGGCTGCTGGACTGGGTCCGAGCTCTATGGGCTAAACCTTGGATGAGAACTCAAAATGTGCACCCCTAACAAGATTTCAGGCGTTCCTGAGGCTGTTTGTCAGGGGCCTACACTTTGAGAACGTATGCTTCATGGTGTACAACAACTTTTGAAATAACGTGCAGATGCTTCATTTAAAAATATAGTTGGATATGCTTCTTTAGGAAAAACCAAAAAGCATATGAACCATATTTACAATTTATATTACTCAGTGAATTGCGTAGTACAAAGGTTATCCCTCAGAATTGGTGAGAGAATCCATGCAGCTTGAATGGTCTTGAATTTTCATTTTGTCCACACGCCTTCTTCACAGGCTGGAAAAGTCCAGGCGAGAATGGGCTGTAAAAAATCTTGTCCTGTCCCAAGACCTATAATATTTGGAATGCAGGCAAATTAGCTCAAATGATCATCCTCTAAAGGGAAATAATTTGCCAGAGTTTTTAAAAGGTACAGAAATGCCTACTTCCCTCTACAGCCAGCTTTGTTCTTGGTTGTTTTTAATGAGAGTATTCACATCACACTTGCCACGACAACTCCTGCTTTCCATCACTGACGCTTTGTGAAAAGAGCACATTTTGGGCTTAGGGAGTACAGCTTTGGGCTTAACCCCAAAAATGAACTTCTTGAAAGGTTTTGGAGAATGATTTCTGCTTTTTTCTTTAATTCCTGACTGCTTCAAATTAAGAAAACAAACTATGGAAAGGATAGTGGGATTTTAATTGCATTTTTTTTGGCATTGAGATATCAAATAACTTCCTAGTGAACCTTTCGATATCTATGGCCTCTGCAGAAACTCATACCTTCCTCAATTTGAAAAGACAACTGAGGTTAGAGGAAGACTAGCGTTCCAGAATGTCCTCTGGGAGAGTGCACAAAGGCGCATGTGTGTCCTGAACCTGGGTCCGCTCGCTTAGCAGTGCCAGCCAGCTCCAGCCCCTTGTTCTGGTAAAGGCACCTCCCCTGGTATCGGGACAGTGCACTGTGACCAGCCAACGCAGTACTGTTTATAAATTTTATGGGTGTCATTTTTCTTCAACCACCTCTTTAAAAGTCAACCCCCTTCTGAACTTTGCATTTCCTTTCCCTGTAGAGGAAAGGAAAACAAAGCCAAGTGAGTGAACTGCACACATTAGATGGAGGTCCTCTATCTCTAACCTCCTCTTAGTCTACATCTTCCTCATCTTTGAAGCACAGAGCGGAAGAAGTTTCTGGGTACAGAACAGCCCAGCAGTTATCCTGAGAGGGCAGATTCCAGCGCCAGACAGAGGGCAGACTTAGTCTGATTCTAAACATAGATTTCTTCTTCCCGAGGGAGGTCTTCACTAGCTGCTAGTATTCCCACATGTTTGATGTTTAGTGACATCTTTTAATGACTTATAAATCCTGTCTCTTTGTGTCATTATTCCATGTAATTAAATAACATTAATTTCGGGCCAAATTATTGTATCCAATGCAGACGTAGAATGTCCAGCTGCACATTAGATATAATTCTGTTCCCATTACCTTCAGTCAAAGGCGTCCTTTGGTGTTAGGCACCTTCCATGTCCGTTACTACAACTTTCATGTTTATTTGTTCCATCTTAGGTGTCACCAGCTAACTTTTTATAAATACCCGTGAGTGCTAGCTGTGTAACTACATTGCAAGTGGCTTAAGGACTTCCTGGGGACTGGAGGTCATCACTGAGGATTGGGTGTGTGGAAGTTCACAAGGATGTGTTACTGAGTGCACGTAGGCCTTAGCCAGTCAGTCTTCCTTCTTGGATGTGAGGATGAACAGAATGGGTGGGAATACATCCCTAATACTAGGAGAATAACTCCCCACCTAGGTTAGCGGGGCCCTTGTCATAAAACAATCTTCGAGTAGAAGTTCAAGCAAAATGGAAGAGCAGCGGGAACCATGACTTACAATAATCATTTATGGGCATAGACGTGGTAGATAGGGCCGGTGAGATAGCTCAGAGGACTAAGCGCTGGCTTTGGTATGCGCAAGGAACAGGGCGCGACCCCTGGGCCCGCATGCTGTGCCGGCCCCACTCCTGGAGTACGCTGAGCCAGGGACTGAGTCTGAGCACGGTGGCAGGAGCCTGTGATCCCAGCGCTGGGGAGACTGAAAATAGGAGGATCACTATGAGTTTGTGCTGTGTAGTGAGACCCTGTACCAATACATAAATGGGAATGAGAGAGAGATAGATAGAGAGAGAAAGAGAGAGAGAGAGACAAGACAGAGAGACAGAGAAAGATAGGAGAGAGGAAAAGGAGAAAGAAAAAGAAGAGAAGGGAGGAAGGAAGGAAGGAAGGAAGGAAGGAAGGAAGGAAGGAAGGAAGGAAGAAATGGCAGGTAGGGGACACAATGGAAGAAAGGACTACTTTCCCACAGGGGAAGCCACACCCTACCCCACCATCCCAAGGCTTCTGCTGAGTCATCTTACTCTGCCTCTGGCTTGCTAGCTGTCTGCTAAAGGAAATTTCCCCGATGAAGGGAAATCACTAGGGTCCTAGGCGGGTGCCGTGGGCAGAAATGCTCAGGCACAAGTTCAAGTTCTGCCCTGTGCTGAAAGGTTTCTCAAGGACTAACCTAATGCACTGCTAGTAAGGAAACAATGCATATTTAACTGAGATCAATTAACTTCAGAGACAAGATCAGTGCAACTGATTTAAGATGCATTTTGAAAGGAATTATTTTAATCTTCGAGCTTATTCATGCCTACCTGCCTACCCCCTCCCGCTACACAAGGCTGCTGACACGAGAGACGAACACACGTGTGCTGGAAGGAAAGGCGGGGCTTACATTTCAGAATGGGAACGGGATCGTGGGGCTCCAAGTGCCGGTTCATTATGAAAACGTGAATGTGTGGGAACGTCTGCGCTCATGGGTGTCGTTTTTATAACTATCTGCTCCCAGCTTAAGGTTGTTTTTGTCTGTACTCTCAGAATCATTGCAGGTTCCTGTGTCACGGTAAGTGCCTGCTCCTGCCTTCAGAAGTGGTTAGCCATAGGCGAGTGTAGACATCTGCATGGCTGAAGTCCCAAAGGAAGCACTTCCGAGCCCCGAACGAAGCGCGACGTGTCGAAGGGAAGCACTTCTCACAATGGAAGTCACCCAGTAGACGTTTCCAAGACTTTGCACAGGACACTTACAAAATCACAAGATCAAGAACGCGCCGGTGGTCTGAACAGTTGAGAAGCTGCGGCCAAGCGCTATAACCTTCGTGGGGGAGGAGGCGGAGAGACGTAAGGACAGGGACAGAGGTAGAGACAGAGACAGAGGCACAGATGCAGACAGTGAGGGAAAGAGCCGTGCTTTCACCGAGGCCACCTGCACACAGACCCACTTGCGGCGGGAGTGTGAGCACACCCAGACATGCAGGGGTGAGTGCTGCGGATCCTTCCTAGGGCCTTCTACCACTGAGCCCCACCTCCAGCCCCAAGCTTGGCAAAGGAATCACCCTCAGATTCTCTCATGAGTCAGCCTCCGTGGCAGGCGTGGACAGTATGTTCACTCGATGGAGCAGGGTGTGGTCACGACGGTTCTTTCTACGTGCATGTGCATGCCAAGCTAGATTAGTGAAGTGCTGCACTGTGTCTAATGCTTTGTTTAAATAACCACTTTGTACCCTTTTAAAAAATAGTAATGCCCCCTTCCCTCGCCATAAGAAAGGAAACAGCACCAGGTCCGTAAAGGAACACCTCAGACAAACCTGCCACGCTGCACAACTGCAGCGAATGTCGTTTCCACTGCTGGGTGTCTCGTCTTCCTTCAGCTGGGCCAGGGAGAGACGCGAAGCTGTACAGGCGAGCACGGTGCAGGTCGTGGCTCTACCACCGCCACTCACCCGCCGTGGTCCACGCGAGTGGACCACGTCACTGCCACGAGCTCCTCCTCGAAGGTGTCCTGGTCCGTTTCCTAGACTGCAATGTCTTGTACCAACCAAGAGAAATCCTAGGCACCTCAGAACGCGATTTCTAAATACCAACCTCGCAGCTGCTTGACAATGCTTAACTAAAGGGGTCACATTTGAAATTTTCCAATGCCTGCCTGGTCATGGTCCTGGAAGCATTTTTAATTTGCTGTATAGATTCAGGCATATTGGGCTGTGTATATCACACTCTAACATTTTCACCCTCCATACCTCCTGCCCCGCTGCCCCCAGGGTCATTTTTTTCTGGGGGCTTCAAGATGTACCATACATTTTAGTCACATCCATTCCCTTATTTTTCCCCTCTACATCCCCTCTTCTCCCCCGCGTTTTCTTCTTCCTGCTTATGAATAGTTTCCCTCCTGCTTCTTTGTCATGATTTTTTGATTTCATGTATGCAGGCAGCTATGCAATGCCTGTTTTGCTGAGGCAGGCTCACTTGGCCCAACACGGAGCTGCAGATACACTTTTACCTCAGCGACGTGATCTCCGTCTTCATAAACAGCGCCCCATGGGACGCACAGGCCGCGTTTCCTTTATTTAGTTCTCAGCTAGCCTGGTTCTACTTGCCGGCCACTGTGAGCTGGGCCGCCGCGGGCGTGGGTGGGCAAGTGTCCTCGGGGTAGGCTGAGCTCACTTGTTTCCGTATCTACCCAGAAATGATAAACCAGCATCGACTCGGAAGTCTGCGCTCAGGTTTTCAGCTATTTTTTCATAAGCATACGTTTGCGTTACACAGGCACAGATCCTTCCTGGGGAGTTGGCACATGCACTTAGGGCCTTGTGACTCTCCTTTCCTTCTCTGCCATCCCGTCTCAATCTCTTAATCCCTTTCCATTTCGAACAACATCTATTTCCCCACCTTTTATTATTTTATGTTTTGAATTTCTCATATAAGAGAAGGAAAATATTTGCTTGTGTATCTGATTCATTTCACCTTATGCTATGGTCTCAAGGTTCATTTTTATGTGAGTGACTTTAAAAATCTTTATGGCAGGGTAATATTCCATTGAATATGTACTCCATTATTTAAAATCAATTATCTATTAGTGAACTTATAGATCTCTTCTACGATTTAGCTATTATGAATTATGTCAGAATAAGATTCATAATTGAGTAAAAGAATATGAAATTTGAAAATCATAATTGGTATTTTTTCTGAAGCACAATGAATATAGCTTCATTGTATTAAATGTCAGTATCAAGAGAGAGCTCTCAAAAAAGGTAATTTTAGAATAGTGTTGAATGTAAATATTTTAAGTATTTACCATGTTAATGGGATGTAAATGGTGTCATATTTATTGATATCAAAATGGTATCGACTTACAGTGATATAGTTGTTCATCATTTATATTCACTGAAGAAACAAATGTTAGGGCTGAAGAAATTTTTTTTGTGATATAACTTTTCTCCCATTCAAGATTAAATACTCTCTGAATTTTATCAATGGAGAGAACCACTGTTTCTTTTTCTGATCAGCATGAAAAAGGGGAAATAGTTCCCTTCTAGAACTTGCTTGATCATTTCCAGGACCAAGTGAGACAAAGATAAATCAACAGGTACTTAGAGGAAAGTTTCCAAATATCAGTCTCTAGGGACCACCAGACCCTGAGACATTTGTTCCAGATCTGAGTGATAGTGCTGCATAAAGGAAGGTAAAATTAATGAGTTAGTGTATGGTGAGTGTGATGGGTCAAAAATAAGACTCTGGGCTCAGGTATCATGGAAATGCAGAAGCGAAGGAAGGAAGGAAGGTCAGATAATAAGCCCCAGGAGCACCTAGGAAAAGGTGCCTGAAGATAATACCTTCAAAAGACAGCCAATGAGCAGGCTGAAAAATAAAATCTATGTTACTAAGTAAGAAAACCAAAATATGAAGACTTTTTGCTACAATTGTGGACTTACTTCTAACAATAACACATAAATTATTCTATCTATACTTAATTTTTTTTGTCTTTTTGAGACAGGGTCTCACTGTGCAGTTCACGCTGGCCTTGATCTCACTTTTGTAGCCCAGGCCAGTCTTGAACTCGCACTGATCCTCCTGCCTCAGCCTCCCAAGTGCTGGGATTACAGGCATGAGCCACCACACCCGGCTACTATACTTAATTTTAACTTAGCTTTATTACATATACAATTGCAATACAACATTTTGTGCCAAACACTATATGTAACATTTTAATTTACCTCTGGTGAGAATCATACAAGTGAACACATGCCATCACTGATTTTACGGGTAAGAAAATGTGAGAGACTAAATTAACTGCTGGGATTTACTACATAAAGGCAAGTGTTAGGTCCAGGGCTGGAGTAGAGCCAGAACCACACAGAACCCTCACTTTTCTGAGCCATGTGAACTGCTCCTTGAAAATGATTATTGGTCTTCGACAGTGGACCACTCTTATGCACATTCTATATTTTAAAAGTTGCTCAAGTGCTTCAGTATTTTGTGCTAAATGAGGAAATTATCTACTCTATGAGGGAACCGTGTAAGGAACCAAGAGGCAAGCCATCAAGAATTCAGAAACAAACATTCCTAATGCCAGGAAAGTCAGTCATTAGAAAGCCATGGAAAACTACGATCACCTGTCATCTTTCATTTTTCAGTATATATTTACTGTTATCACAGTTAATTAATGAATTAGAAACAAATGAGGAGTCTAATCAGAGGTGCAGGTATAACCAGGCAAGACATCAGCAATTCTGGGACGAGTAACTGTGGCAGGCTTAAGTGAGTGTTTTGAACCAGAGGTTGGATTCTGACATGTCTGAGATTTCATAAAACAGGTAAGAATATGTATGTGTGGACAGCAACATACCATCTTATAAATCAAACCTAGCAGAGTTTGGGCAAAGTGAGATTAACCAAAACAACTCACATTTGATTTGTACACTGCATTAAATAACTTTTCTTTCCTAACTTATTTCCTTATCCTGTGTCAACTTCTATTTTTTTTTTTTTTTTTTTTTTTTTAGGTAAACAGTACAAGAGCTTCAGTGAGTGATACAAAAAGCCTCTTAAAATTATAGGAGGCCTGGGCTGGCCAGATACCTCAGCAGACTAAAGCGCCTGCTTAGGCAGTGTGCAGGGACCAGGGTTTGATCTCTGGATGCTATGCTGGTCCCACCCCCAGGGTGCGCTGAGATGGTGAATGAGACCGGGTGTGGTGGCACACACCTGCAGTGCTAGCTCGTGGGAGGCTGAAAACAAAAGAATCCGTACGACTCAAATCTACCTAGTGAGGCCCTGTAGACTCTGTAGATTGTGCCCTAAATACATTTTAAAAAAAAATTACTAGAGGCTCTACTGACGATGAGACAACAGAGCTGAGGTATGAAAGACCCTTCTTGCTTTCCATCATGCATGGTGTAATATCATGATCAAGGGCCTCAAGAAATATCCATGTACATGAATACCTTAGTGATGAGGAAATTTTTTGCTGTACATATAAGTGTAGAGCACTGTAGAGTGATTTTCATGCCCATGCATTTGGTGGGACCATGGCTACGATGTGATTCAAGGGAACTCTGACTTAGTCAGATGCAACTTTTACCAAGCATTGATCGTAGACTCAGAAGCCCATGCACCCACCACACCTGCAAGTCATACTTTTGGCCGGCCGACCGCGCATGAGTCCGTGGTTGTTGTCATCCCCTCTCTATGGACTTAGAAGGCACTCACGAAAGCACACGTGAGAACTTACATGTTGAAATATTTGATTCCATGTCGACGACCTTTCTTTTTTGTATTTTATGGGAGGCTCTAGAGGGTCTCACTACTAGAACAGTCTCATAGCGCTTCGCCTGTCTATAGCCTCCCAAGAGCTGGGATTCAGACTGGATTCCAGTTCCAATTGCCATCTGGGTGCACCCTGGAGGCAGAGCCAGCATGGCAGTCCCTGGGATCGAACCCTCAGCCCCTATGCCCCAGACACTTTAATCTGCTGAGCTATGTGGCCAGCTCTTAGACTGTTTCCTTTTGATTTGTCTTTTATTTTAAACTGAAGACGTCATTTTGACTTTATCCTTTGTCCCACATGGCGCTGGTAACACCTTATCACTCTTGAGCACACCTTTTCTCTTGGTTTACTTCAAGTCGTCCTGCAACAGGGGTCGCCATGTGCTCCAGTGAAAATCACTTGGCTCTGGGTAGGGTGACTGTAAGATTTCTCTTAAATGAGGTTTTTGGGGGGGAATGGGAAAGGGTACTACTAGTAACTATTCAGATATGAGAAGAATGAATTGTCAATATTCTGGAAAAGCCCGGTGGCATACCTGACAAGTATCATGAGGAAGTCGTAATTATTTATTTATTCATCATGGAGGAGAGCAGATTTGTGACTGAGGCTAACTCGTGACTAAGAACTTGTGTTGCAACACCGTGACCTCCTGAAGCCCTTGGCCGTCTCGTTCAAGTCTGTGTCTCCAATGTCAGGCCCTGTGTTTGGCTCATATCTGGGAAGCAGGTTTTGGACCTTGGTCAATGGAAGCATATCAGCTTCCAGTTAACCAGCTGGAGAGGAAAGGCATCTCGCAGCGAGTGCGAAACCTCACCATACCGACACACAACATTGCTGCGCAGTGTGAACCGAGACGATGCAGTCATGCAATGCTCTCTCGGGAAAGTCAGGGCCCTCTGACAAGAAGCAGGGGCTCTGGAAGGAAGACACACAACGGGACCAGCACGCAAGGCTTGTCGAAGCCCAGCTCGGCATTGGCAGTGCATAGAAGTAGAGCTTGTCTTGCTCAATGTGTGTGGGGGTCTCTTGAAGCTGCTGTGCACATCCAGCTTTGGCCAAGAAGTATTTTCAGAGTTAAATGCATAAGCAAGCTGGGGTGCATCTGGAAAACGAAATGTGGTTTAGTTCTAAGAGAAATGAGCTATTCAGCTATGAAAAAAAAAAAAAAGTAAGAAGCCTTTCTGAAAAGATGATGTGCAGTAGAATTTCACATGTACGACATTCTGGAAGAACAGCGAAGCGAAGGAAATAAATGAAAAGATAAGTAATTGCCAAGAATGGGGGAGAGAGAAAGGAACCATCGACGCATGCGGAGTGTTTTAAGCTTTAAAATCACATAGATTTGGAGCCAGCAAGATAGCTCAGTGACTACAGCGCCTGCTTTGGCAAGTGACAGACCGAGGTTCGATCCCTGGCACTGCATGCTGCACCAGCCCTGCCCCCAGGGCAGGCTGAGCAGACCACCGAGTCCATGCGTAGTGGAGTACACCTGTAATCCCGGCAGTGGGGAGGTTGAAAACAGGAGGCTCCTTCGGAGTTCGATCTATGCTGTGAGACCCTGTAGGCCTGTAGATCCTGCACTAAATACAGAAAAGGCACAAGGGAGCATGTCTGCTACCTTACATGCCTATGGTTTCCTATGGTGAGGATGTTTATGTCAACTGCAGTCACCACAGAATCGATCTTGAGCAGTCCTAACTGGAGCTTTCTAGCTTGTGATCGCCACCTGCCTTACCTCCGACTCCTGCTGCTCTGATCTGGCCCACAGCGCCCACCGCTCTCTTCTGCTGTTATCAAGTCAGTTACTACTACCACACTGTGCCTCCCTAAGTCTGACTCACTTCCTTTGTGATAATGTCCCTTGGGGGTGCCGCTGCTTCTGGGCCCTGCCTTGGACTCCTTCAAGCTAGCTTGAAGGTGAAAGTATTCACTTTCTGCTTTTACTTGCCAACTTTCTCAGAGTAACAATGACTCTTCTTTGACTTTTTAAAATTTGTCATTCGTTTTCCTGTCCCTAGGCTTTGGTGACCTACGTAGCGTGGCCTTACGTGAAGCCCTTGGTGACGAGCAATTTGTGTCTGCTTACAGAACTACTGGCTAATGGTTCGTTTTTCTCTCCTCTGCCTTGTCTTGGTGAGCAGCATGTCCGCTTTTTACCATATCCCTTTTCCTAATTTCTAACCCACCTGTGCTTTGGGAAGTCACCTGCGTGGAGAGGGCTCTGTGTACACACAGCTCAGTGTCACCCCTTTAGTAGGGAAGCAGCCTAGGCTGGAACATCTCATTAAGGAAATTCTACCTTGTCCTTCTCCAAGGAGAACTTGACAGTGAACTGAATTCGATCTCCGTGCCTCCCGCTGAACGGCTGCCAACTGTATTGCGCCAGGGCCCAGCCCAAGGAGCAGGCCCAGCACAAGCTGAGTACTAGAGGATTTATTAGCAGGAGGTAATTTATGCACTTGCAAGAAAGGGAAAATGATTTGTGGCAAAGGTGACACGTTTTGGGCAAGCTTTGGTGGAGGGCAGCCTGGCGTGGCCTGGTCACGTAATGCTGCATTCTGCAGACTTTTTCTTCAGGTGACTGAGTCGGCTCATCAGAGTTATCTAGGAAGTTCTCCGCCATCAGAAGGATGGCTGACAGCAGTCCTCGGTCACAGCTACAAAACACCTTCAGGGCGGTATGTAGATCAACAGCTGCCTGACAAATAGTAGTCGGGGCTCCAGCCGGGTGGCACAGCCAGCTGACCCTGGAAAGTAGCTCATGAGCCAGTGGAGACTGTTTGCCCAGTGCCCAGGTCAGCCAGCGACTCTGAAGTTTTCTAT
>PVJA010015877.1:32141-44725 GCA_004027025.1 Myocastor coypus | reverse complement strand
CTTTCCTTTTTTTTTTTTTTTGGACACAGGGTATCACTAAGTCACTAAGTTTCTCAAGCAGGGCTTGAACTTGTGATCCTTCTGTTTCAGCCTCCAAGACTGTAGGGATTAAAGGTGTGCCAGGCTACATCTATACCCTCGGTATCTGTATCTACTCCACCAAGCTGGTTTCTCTCTCTCTCTCTCTCTCTCTCTAATACAGGGTCTCGCTATGCAGTTCAGGCTGGCCTTGAGCTCATTTTTGTAGCCAAGGCTGGACTTGAACTTGCACCAATACTCCTGCCTCAGCCTCCTAGGGCATGCGCCACCAGACCTGGCTATGGTTTATGAGATGTACTCTAATAAAGAGTAGATCCTGGTTACAGAGAGAGAGAGAGAGAGAGAGAGACAGACAGACAGACAGAGACAGAGACAGAGACAGAGACAGAGACAGAGAGAGAGAGGACCCCGGAATAACTCGTGAACAGCGGGGTGGAAGGGCCGTGGGGACGGCAGTGCTTAACCCTAAAAGGTAAGGCGAACGTCACACCAGCAGGCAGCGGCCACCCAGAGACCCTGGTGGCCAGGGGTGGCGGATGTCTATGGTGGCTCGGTGCAGACAGAAAGCACCCTGGGGAGCACGCAGGTCTCGCACTAGCCGGGAGAAGCTGCGGGGCTTTCCCGCCGTGCCCGCCTCCCCGCGACCCCGGGCCAGCACCGATGCGCTCGAGCGGCGGGGCTCAGCAGGCTCCCGCTGCGCCCCCCGGACCCCGGCGCTTGCTCGGCCCGGCGCGGCCCCCAGGCTCGCTGCGCGGAGCCCCGCGCTCCTGCTCCAGCCCGAAGCCCCGGGAGCCTGGGAGTTGAAGGCTGGGTAAGCAGCGCGGAGAAAAGCGCGGCCCGCGCTCGGGCGCCCAGAGGAGGCCCGGCGCCACCGGCAGCCACGGCACCGGCGAGCGGACGAGGTGCGCGGCTGCAGGCGGCGGGCTCTGCACGGGAAGCGCCGGGAAGGGCGCCCGATGGCGGCGCCGGGTCTGCGCGGGAGTGCGCGGCCGCGGGCATATCGTCGACCTGGTCCTCCGCGCGGTCCCGGGAGCGCGCAAGGGAGCCCTCCGCGCGATGGAACCGCCGCCCGGGGAGCCGGAGCCACGCCACCAGCCCGGAGGCGCATGCGCCCCGCCCCGCCCCGCCCACGCTCCGGGGTCCGGGGCTCGGGCGCAGAGGTTCGGGTGCCGGGGCTGGCGCGTTTTTTTTTTTAAATATTAAAGACTATAGAACTGAGATTGGGGAGATATGCCGGGCATGGTGACTCACGCCTGTAATCCCAGCACTTGGGAGGCTGAGGCAGGAGGGTTGGTGCGAGTTCGAGACCAGCCTGGGCTACAAAAGTGAGCTTAAGGCCAGCCTCAACTGCATAGCGAGATCCTGTCTCAAAAAGAAAAAAAAAAAAAAAAAAAAAAAAGGGATTGGGGATATAACTTGGTAGAATAAATGCTTACCTGGCAAGCGCAAGGGCTTCAGTTCAATTCCTGGTTCCGAAAAAACAAAAAAAGAAAAGAAAAAGGGACTATAGAACTGGGCAAGACCTCTGGTCGTAGGAGAGATGTCTGCGTTTCCCCAAACTGCCTGCGAACATCGTAAATAAGAAAACACCAAGGCTATTTCAGTTAAGGTCAGGAATGAAGCCCCAGGGCCGATCAGCATTATCAATAGCTTCTCAGACTTTTTTTTTTTTTTTTGTATTTAGGGTAGGGTCTGAAGGGTCTGCAGGGTGTACAGGGTCTCACTACACAGATCGGACTCCTAGTGATTCTCCTGTTTTCAGCTTCCCAAGCGCTGGGATTACAGGCACCTGCCACCATGCCCAGCCTCAACTGGCCATCACAGCGTACCCCAGGGGTGGGCCCGCATGGCACACTGGGGATTGAACCCCATCCCTGCATCTGCTTAAGTAGGGCCTTTAGTCTGCTGAGCTATCTGGCCGGCTCTTCTTAGACCTTTTTACTGAATGCACTCAAATAAAAATTTCGACTGGCTCAAACGGGTGTTAGAAAATACATAAAAATACGAGCTTGCCAATGATAGAAGTATAGATTTTAGTTAAACCTAATAGATTAGAAAAAAATCAATTTGAATAATTATGGCTATTTGATTAAATAGATCATAAATGTTCAAATAAATCAGCTGCTTCTTATGTTCTAGCAATAGAAATCTAGACGTGAATGGAAAGACAAAGTTAAAATTACATAGAAAAAAATTGAACAAGAAATTCTGATGACCAGTTTTACAAACTTGTAATATTAAAAGGCACGAAACGATCTCTTGGATTTAAAATTTTATTCATATTATGTCACTTTTCTCAAAACTAACTTGAAAGATACTGCAGTTGCCAGCTCCAGTAGGCTAGCAGGACACTGGTTTGGTGGTGGTGCTGTTGCCAGGGTTGAGTTAAACATTGTTAAAGTTTCTGTGAAGAGATGATTACAAAACTAAAGAAGCTATAAAAAGGATAGCAGAACACTGGCAGGCTGGTTAGCAGAACCGACTCTAAAGTCACTGTAGGCATGTGAACTGTACTGTGCACGAATGGACAGGCAGAGGCAGCACAGGATAGAAAATCTGGAATCGGACTCGGGTTGGCCTGAGAGGTCGAAGCATACCTGAGTGGGGGCGGGGGTGGGAGGATCCGTGGAGGCCCTGGTACGCTGTCAGCCTGCTCGGCCGCATACTCTTCTGGGAAGAGATTAAAAACGTATCAGCATCTTAAAAGCTGATGTAAAAAGGAGTAGTTTGAAATTTAAGTATAAAAATTAAAAAGGAAATCTAAGCCTGGAAGTGAGGGGGCTCTAGATCACTTTGAGCCAGTGTTGTTTTCCAGGGAATCCATCCTGGACTCCATAGCCATAGAAAAAAATGGCTATATGAGGTTTAAAACATTAAAAAAAAAAAAAAAAAAAAAAAAGGTGTCTGTGTTATCTTTATATGCCAGAGACATGGTAAAGCAAGATTGCTTGAAAAAATTTATAAAACTTTAGATGACAGTTGGTTAATTTCTCTATTAAACAACAAAAATGTCTTACAAATCAACCAGAAACAAACCTGAAAATAAACAAATATAAGTAAGCCGCAGAAGAGAAAGCTAGCTGGGCATGGTAGTGCACGCTTGTAATCCCCACACTGGGGAGGCTGAGGCTGGAGGAACTTTGCAAGTTTGAGACCAGCCTGGGCTAGAAAGTAAGTTCAAGGTCAGCCTGAACTGCAAAGTGAGACCTTCCTTGTCTTAAAAAGACCATAAATAAATAAATAAATAAATAAAATTTAAAAAGTCAAATGGCTACTAAATAAATATGAAGATGTTTAATTCTAATAGTAAGATAAGTGCAAATTAACAATCAGAATATCATTTTTTTAAGAAAGGCAAAAAGTGGAAGAGATATAATGTCTATCGCTTACTAGAGGACAACAAAGGACATGGACTGTTGCAGATGGGACCGGCACAGCAAATGAACTTTAATGCTTTCGTAAAGCAATCTAGAAACATCTCTTAAAATTAAAATTTCCAGTAACCTTCAACCCAAGAGTTCCTCTTCTAAGAATGTCCTCCTCAGATCAACGTAAAAGGACCTGGGACCGTAAATGTTTGCTAAGGCATCACCGTCGGTGGTCAAGAGCTGGAAATGAGAGGCTTGCCTTTGCTAGCAAGTCCATTTGTGCATATCCATAGTAAGTGATTCATGTTAATGTATTATGTATAGTTGTTCAGTTGAGTTGTACTAGTAACTTTTTAGGAAAATATTTCTAAATATTTTTTTAAGAAGAAAATTTAAGGCAAAACTTGATAATGTGTGTATGCCAGTAACTTTTTAGGAAAATATTTCTTTTTTTTTCTTTTTTCTTTTTTTGTCTTTTGGAGACAGGGTCTTACTATATAGTTCAGGCTGACCTTGAACTCACTTTTGTAGCCCAGGCTGGTCTTGAACTTGCCCCAATCCTCCTGCCTCAGTCTCCCAAA
Source organism: Myocastor coypus (assembly GCA_004027025.1). Classification (NCBI taxonomy): domain Eukaryota; kingdom Metazoa; phylum Chordata; class Mammalia; order Rodentia; family Myocastoridae; genus Myocastor; species Myocastor coypus. The sequence goes on along the minus strand of PVJA010015877.1, from coordinate 40,737 downwards.
TGCTGGGATTATAGGTGTGTGCCACCATGCCTGGCTTCAAGATCTTAATATTAAGGGAGGTGATGATAAAAAATACCCCCCTGGACAAAGTAGACACACACGAATAGGTACTTATAGATGCATATGTTTGTGGCGATGCTCACCTTCAAAAGTTAGGAGCAAAACCCAATGAGCATTGCTGCTGCTGTATGTGGGGAGTTATCTGGCAATCTTTGCGAGAATTGAAGAGGATTTGGGGTGCACTAAGCTCTGCCCATGTCCTTTGAATTACCCCACTACTTTTTGTGGGAATTTATACCATGGATGTGCTTAATTTTTGGGTCTCATGAAAGTTTCAGAATGAGGTGTTGCTGATGAGCTGCTAGCTTCTGACTACTTGGCCTCCTGACACTCCACCTGGGAGGTGGCCATGGCGTGGCCACCCTGGCCCTGGTGCTGCTCTTTCTCAATGTTCCATTTGGATTGAATGGTTCAAGAGATGGGAAACTGGTATCTGCTCAGGCTCCTTTTGCTTACGCTTTGGGGGACTGGAACATGGGCTACGTGAGGGTGGCTCCCTTTCCTGGGTGTGCGCTAGATTCTATCTCACTGGTCGTTGGTGGCAGCAGTAAGCCACAGTTAGTCATGAGAGAAAGCACGGTAGTGTCGCCGAGCCGGCACATTCCTTGGTCCACGGATTTGGAGCTTGTACTGCATTTCACACGCAGTGAGTTTCTTGGGTCATAACCTTAAGCCAAGAAGAATATGTTTGGGGGAACATTCTAACTAGACCAGAGTTTGGAAATCTCCCCAAAGCTCTCTAAAAAGTTAAATTTCTCTAAGACTAGTTTTGCTTTACACTGCTTTCCACGCAAATTGGATCTTCCCACAAACTCCAGTGGACCTGTTCTGTGGATTCGTGACTGTCGCCTGAGGTCTAATGGGTCTATTTTTTATTCTTCTTTTCCTGTGTTTTGTGAATATTGGCAGACTTTTGAGAAATACTGCATTAGGAGCTATCTCTTTTGAAAATTTCTGTTCTCTAAAAAATTATTTTTTGTCTTTTTTGAGACAGGGTCTCGCTATGCAGTTCAGGCTGGCCTTGAACTCACTTTTGTAGCCCAGGCTGGTCTCGAACTCACAGTGATCCTCCTGCCTCAGCCTCCCAAGTGCTGAGATTACAGGCGTGCGCCACCATGCCCAGCTAGAAAATTGTTACTAACATAGGTATCAGCAAGAATTATTAGTATCATTGTTCATTTCATCTTTATTATCTTTTACTTTCTGGAGATACACATAGATTAGTTCAATTTTTGCTTCTCTGAATTATTTAAATTTTATGTTAAGGGTATAATTTGATTTTGGAACCACCTCACACAAAGTTCACCTCTTGCCTGAACACCTGTCTGACAACTAGATTTACTTTTTATTTTTATTTTCACATCTGGATGTAATGTGTCTTTGTGTATTTTGGGCTAGGCTGATGTCTAGTCTCCACCCCCTTGAAACTGTAGGTTCCCCCAACCTATAGGCTTCTTCATCTTTATCCTTGTAATTCAGTGTAAATGGTTGTATGACTAGAGGGGTTTCATTTTGCTTATTTGTTTTGTATGGCTAGAGTTTTAAAGTACAAAGTTACAGGAATTAAAATCCTCCAGGATTTCTAGTTTTGCTTCATTGTAGTCAACTAGTGGAGTGATTTCCTGCTGAGGAAATTGTTGTTCAGAGTTGCAGAATTTGCTTGCTGTCATACAAAAAAGCAGGACAACATGGCTTGAAGTACGTTTACCCAGTTTTAAGTGCATGCAATGCTTTTCTATAAAATAGAACCAACCCAATTACCAGGCCAGTCATGGTGGCACCTGCCTGTAATCCCAGCAGGCTCAGACTGAGGAGGCTGAGGCAGGAGGATTGTTACATGCTTCAAGACAGCCTGAGTGAAAGGAAAACACTGTCTCAAAAAGATATAAAGTGAAATAAAGCCCAATTGCTAATTTTTTTTTTCTAGGATTAAATTTAGAAAGAATAGGTCTGTCTAGAAATCGATCCTATTGGCTGAGCTTTAGTTAAGTGTTGTCTCTCTGCTTGCCCTATATCCGAAAGGCATACTTAGCATCTGCTGTGTGCTGAGAACCATTTACACTCGCCTGCTTAGATGATAACATACCCTGAGAAGCTCAAATGAACTGCGATGAAAGCTAGGAGGGACATTTACTACATTCTGTGGGTGAGACAGACACTGCTTTATGCAAGAGAGACCAGAAAAGGCCGGAGGATGGTAAGAGTTCAGAGTGGGCATTCTGGGCCAGAGGAGAAAAGAAAGCTTGTTAAGGACAGCACGGGACCGGTCTGGACAGGCAAAGGGCAGAGGCATGGACACCAGCAGCCCCATCACAGGGGCCAGGGCAGGGCACTGTAAGAGGTGCAAGGGAGCAGACGGGCAGAGGCTGCCAAGAGCAGAGGGACTTTCCAGGGTCCCTAAGCCTGCTCTCATGGCTGGTCCTTGGGTCTATGCATGGAAAAAAAACATGAAAAAAAATCAATCAGAACAAGTTCTAGGAAGTAGTGTTTCACCCCAGCAAAAGGCAATTTGATTTAGAAAGCTGCGATCGGGGATCTCATTTTCCTGACCTCAAATCAAATGATCTTCAAGATGCGTCTTGGATTTGTGCTTGTTGTAGTTGCTGGTCACCACTCATTTTGAGGGTGAGAAAGGCTGATGTACCTTACGATGCTTTAAGTAGGGCACCCTGGCTGAGAGTAATTAACCTGCTTACACAATGAACATTCCTAGGGCATGAGAATCTGGTTACAGAAACCTGCTTGGGAGATGCCACGGGGTGTGTGTGATACCAACAGACCAGTTAGCTACCTTGGGAAACAGCAGTGTGCCAGGACCCCATTGGCAACACCCACATAGAAACCCAAAGAAATGATTGAAGTGATTTCTTGACAAATGGGGTCTGCCACAAATGAATCCCTTCCCAAAACCCCAAGACCATAAGACACATGTGTACCTTACATGAGAAACTTTTATACTTTGTTTCTTCCTCTCAAAACCCTAGGGCTTGGGCTGTATTATTATAAGTGGATAATCTGCCTGTTTTTAAAAAGATGCAATTCACAGAAATCTATATTTGTCTATTTATAATAGGTTGGCTTTAAAAGATGCATCTATGGATTAAAGCAAGGTTAGCTGCTTCTATTAAAAATTTTGCTTTTTCTTTTCATTTTTGTATTGGTACAGGATCTCACCATGCAGAGGGGACTCCTGGTGATCTTCCTGTTTTCAGCTACCCCAACTCTGGGATTACAGTCCACTATACCCAGGCTCGGAATATCTTTTCTTCTTTTTTTTTAATATATTGGGAGAAAACCACTTCACCTACAGCCATTATCAGCCTAGAAAAGATGACCCTGAGAGTCACATCACGGATGTCACCTCCAAGCAAGGTGATCTTCTCTATTGTTTGTCCGAAGGAAACAGAAGCTGTACATGCGTGTGCTCTGATGCTGAACTATCAGAGGAGTGTTTACCACTGCAAGGTAGAACCAGCTGCCCTGGGGAAAGACTGTGAAAGCAAGCTGCGTGGCACGGGGCACTGCAGCGGCACAGGGCCAGAAGGGGCTGGCGGAGGTCATGGGGGAAGCCAGTCGCGGCCCGTAGTGCAGGAGCCCGGATGGGCCGCTGCCGCCGCTCGGGTCTGGGGTGGTCTGGGGGCCCTTTCCCTCGTGGGACCTTTCTGATAAGGGTAATGGGCTTTACTTCATCTACAGATCTAAGTATCAGTCACATTAAAGGGTGTTTTCATGGTTACCCCCAAATCCTGTCTGACCCAGGACCCGGCCCAGGGCCCAGCCCCGCTGCTGGGGTGCCCTCGCCAGCAGTTTCCGAATATAAACATGAGCCATCACTGCTTCGTGGAAGAGAAGGCAGCTGAATTTAGCCATTTCTGGTTTTGCTGTTCATACTGAAACTGCTCATACTTGACCATTTTAAGTATATGAAAAAGGGAAACAGTGAGACTGCTGACCCACAGCCGGATGCTGCTGCCCTCCTGTCCAGGGAGTGACCAGGAAGAACCCCACTGCTGAGTCTAAGCACCTCCAGAGGTCAGCGCCAAGGATACACGAAGCGCTGCGCTTTTGACTAAGAAGTGGCTTGTAAAGAATTATTTATTTATTTGGTACAGGGTTTCCCTGTGCAGCTTGGACCCATAGTGATCCTCCTGTCTCAGACTCCCAAACGCTGGGATTATATGCCTGAGCCACCACTCCCAGCCTTGGTGGCTGGCCCACTGCGCCCCGGGTTCTGGGCCAGCATGGCTTGTGGTGCTGGGGATCCGACCCGGGTTCTTCCACTTGCCAGGCAGGTGCTTAGACCGATGAACCATCTCCTCAGCCCAAGAAGGACTAAGTGTTCAATTAATGAAAAGTAACCTAAATCCCAAGCTGTCTCTAGACAGCTGTCTCTGAGTTTTCCTCTTCTTCTTTTTTTTTTTTTTTTTTGTCTTTTTGAGACAGGGTCTCGCTATGCAGTTGAGGCTAGTCCTGAGCTCACTTTTGTAGCCCAGGCTGGTCTCGAACTCGCACCAATCCTCCTGCCTCAGCCTCCCGAGTGATACGATTACAGGCGTGCTCCACCATGCCCGGCCTGAGTTTTCCTCTTCTGGGTAAACTGGCAAAACAAACTTTTCATCTAAAACTTTCTGAAGCTGCTTAGCCCTCACGGGCTCTATGATGCAATAGACAAACTATATTTTAAATTGATTTTCCATAAAGGAGATTATACCTTAAGTAATCTTAGACATTAATTAATTCCATATTTTTTCAGAATGTTCTACTCTTAATACTATAAAAAGCAAAAGCATTTTCCTTTTGTAGAATGTTCTTGGAGTATTTCACATGAATGGCTTTTTTATTTTTATTTTTAATGTATTTGGTTGTTACAGGGCTTTGCTATGCAGCTCGGACTCATGGTGATCCTGTTTTCAGCCTCCCCAGCACTGGGATTACAAGCATGTGCCACCACACTTGGACTCTGGGGACAGCTCCGTGCACTTTGGGGGCAGGGCTGATGCAGCATGTGATGCCGGGAACTGAACACGCAATTCCTGCCCTTGCCTAAACAGGCACTTTGGTCCGCTGATCTATCTTGCTGGCCCCATGGATGAGTTTAAATAAAAACATATTTAGTGTTAATTCCATGAATTAGCATGGAAATACTTCTAGAGGCATTGCCAATAGTGACAAAATTCTTTGCTTTACCCCCCTGACAGAGTCTCTTCTGTGTACGGAGAGAGGCACTGTAGAATTCACAGCACTGTCCCAGCTGATTCCTGGACAGGTGCTAGCTGGAGTTTTCGGATGGTTCTCTCTTGGCTGGTGTCATCAGAATGGCGGATTCTGCAGCAAAACGGTCTGGTGACCCTGTGTGCACATGCATGCCAAGAGCACTCTGCAGCAAAATCTTAGGTAGACAACCCGAGTGCACTTGGCTAGTTTCAAGGATAATTTGCAGTAGCAGCAGAGAGCAAGTATTCAAGGAACGCTAACTGCCAACTTTACCTCTCAGTAAGAGACTAACTTCCTGGATTCTACACTCAGGGAGCATTAGTTTTGATGTTTTGACTTGTAAAAAATTTACAGTTGTTGTCCTCTTTCTAAAGATAAAACTTTTAAACAATACTGTCTAGAACCTTTCACTTCAACAAAGAACTATCTTAGATCCAGCAGTAAGAATCTTGTATTTATCAAATAGAAAAAAAATATAGAGTGAAAAAAATGTCACAAAGCATTACCTATGGAAATTTCAGTAAGATCTACATTATCTAAAGTCATTCTATAATTTTATTCAGGTATTTTGTGGAATTCACATCTTTTTCTTAACAGCAAACATAACACTGTAGGCCACAAGAAGCTGCAACACTATTATTGTTTAATTAGCAGCAAATTAATATTTTATATCTGGTTATCTGGACAATAAATAGCCTGCTTTTTGGATGTGGATGTTTAAAATGTAGTATCACTGCAGCTTCAAAATGTGATTGCTATTTTACTGAGCTTATACACACACACAAAAATATGATCTTTATCTATATTTTATACAAATACAACAGTAGTTTGTGAATACATTTTTAAGTACATGATATACATGATAAGCCACTTGATTTCTCGATATCACAGAATAGCAATTTTAAATGCAATAAAAATATACAAAATTCAGTCTGGAATGCAGGTCTTTTTTTCCTTTTCAATTATAAACCATTATAACATTTTTAGAGTACTAAATCCAAACACCTTTTCATGAGCTAAGAATACAATGTCGCAGTCCAGCTTAAGGTCAGGCATGATCAGTCCGTCATGCCTAAGGGACCCCCGGGTCCTGTTGCACTCAGAGGACTGTTAGGAATTTATAGCACGTTCTTCACGCCACACTGTTTGCCAAGCCCACTGTCCACTCGGAGCTGCAGTCCCCTTGTGGGCAGAAGCCGGGCTTGTTCTGGCCACTTCTGCACGTCCGGGACCGCCTGCAAGTGCACGCGGACACACTGTGGTGGTGTGTGTGAAAGTTTGTTACTGACAGAGTAAGTCACAGTATAAAAATATATTGTACACCTTTACACCTAGGGTAGTCTTTTTCCTATGGATAAAAAAAGAACTGAATGAGACGGAGGAGTTTGTAGCACCATGAAGAGTTGTGTCCCATGTTACGTTAGCAGCATGACCCAGTGTGACACTGAAGGGGTGTTTCTGAGCAGACAAGACATTCATTCGGGTTCCTGTGTACCACCGAAGCTTATGCAATAAAGTGTCTCAGCCATCAGCAATCGTTCTGTCACATCTACGGCTGGATGACTCGTCCAAAGGCATAGCCTCCCACTCTCACAGTTGACCATGCCGTGCAGAGGCCTCACGGTGACCGGAAGGCGCCAATAACTAGGTTACTGGGTTTCATCCGATCCTAAAGGAGCGCTCCACGGACTTGTAGTGTGAAAATGAACAACACGATTTAGAGCTGTGTCATCCACACAGACTACCTGTGTCACAGATGCGGCTGACAGAGTGAGAAAAACAGGACAAATTTGCCCGGGTACCCGCGCGCGTGCGTGCGTGCATGTGTACACATGTCAGGGAGAACAGATTCCCACTGCTAGTGCTGCACACTCGATGTCGCAGCTGTCTCCTCCAGCGTCACATGGGCCTCAGTGGGCTAGAAGCAACTGGGGTGAACTGGTATCTCTTAACTTACATACTGGGAAGACGGTGTGCTTTGAGACATGTAAACCTTGTAAAAAAATAAACCATTGTAAAACTGTATGAAAAGACACATACTGATTTTGTGCAATATAGCAAATTGATAAGAAAACACTGTAAAATGTACCTGCTTAAAATACCACCTACCGTTCTTGTACACAAAGCATTATATATCAAAGGCCTACATATGCATCATCTAATGGCACTTGAGACATTATAATAAGTCTTAAAATAAAAGGCATAACCTATAACAAAGTCTCTGTAGAGGCTTAGATTCAGTTTGAAAGTGCTATATCTTGTAATATGTGTAGTATAGAGGTTGACCAAGCTCTATTTTTAAAAAAATATATATTGGCCTAAAATATGTGTATTGCTCACTAGATGGATAATCCTGAAAATATGTTCTCTGTAACATTCATTATTAGCTTCATAAAGCGATCAGCTCCAGCTCATGTCTCAGTCAGTATGTGGTTTCTACAAACCGCTACTGTCCAAGTGAATGCACTATATCATTCTATGCCACGAGTGCCTAAGGAAAAGAATGCACAAGCAACAAACGGGCAAAAGCACACGGCTTGAAAGCAGCTCTGTGCGAAAAGAAAAGCTTGCGCAGAGTGGTGTGGGGCCAGCAAGAACAACGCAAGTTTAAACTTAACTTGGTAGCGGGGTTTCGAGATGGAAATTTTGATGGTGGCCAGGAACTGCGGGATGCGTGCCTGGTCAGCAGGCACAGCAGGCAATACTGCCTGCCGGGCCGAGATCCTTCCGTGCCCACACCTCTGTGTCTGGTGATCTAGTTTGCACATGCAGCTTGGGAGGCAAGCTGAATGACCTTCAATGTCCTGCCTGAGGTCCAAATTCTACACTAAAATATTTTTATTTAATGTCAACCTTTTTTTTTTTTTTTAAATCCAAGCTAAGGCACTACCAGAAACTTCAAAGAGGATGACGCTGGCCACTGAAGAATGAAAACAGACAAAAACAAATCGAACAAAATTTCTGGGGCGGGGGACAAAGCCAATTCCATGTCACACCTTTGTGAGAACACTGTGCAATTCAACAAATCGGCCTCACCTTTAGTAGGAACGCTATTCAGAAGGGTTTAGTGACCACTGCAGTCAATTTAAAAATACAATTAAAGTTTCAGCTGAATTCCCTCGGAAAGTGTTATTTCGAGTGTGTGGGGCCGCGACAGGCCACTGCCACACACAGGAGCATGAAGACCCCATAATCCCGATTTTAACACAGCTGCCCCAGAAGGCGCCCCTCCCCGCGTCTGGGCTCATGCGCGCGAGGCGCATAGCGTCACCCCCCCCACCCCCCACCCCCGCAACACTTTATTTTATAGATTGTGATACTC
>PVJA010015877.1:16036-32041 GCA_004027025.1 Myocastor coypus | reverse complement strand
TTTCTTTTTTCCTTCTTAGTGGTGATTAAAGCAACACGGAACGCTGACCGTTCACTCGGGGTTAGGCAAGCCGTCTGTTTCACAGAAACCAAAGGAAGCGGCGACGGAGCAGAGCAACAAGCCTACTTTTGGAGCAGGTATTGGTTCTCCTAACCCGAAGCTTAGGAGCAGCTCGGGAAATTTAAAAAATGCTTCTCCTTATTAACATATATAATTTTAATGCCTTTGGAACACACTTTTAATAAAATGTAATTTCTCATAATAAAATTTAAATACATAGGTATAAAAACTACTGCTCCTAGGATTAAAAAAAATAGGAGCATGACAAAATCTTAGGAGCCAAAGCTCCCCCAGAGAGCAACTTTGATTCTATGAAGTGCGATATGTGTGTATATATATAATATATATAGTGAAACCCCATTTACATTATTACAATTTACATTTCTCCACAAATTATTTTAAATAATGTATTATACTCAGTATTCTGCACTCATTTTTAGAAACTCTTGGTAAACATTGCAGTCTGCAGTGGCAACTGGCCCTACAACAGCGGAGGTCGCTCCTGCGTAGGGCTAATGAGTGCTCAGAATTTTTTAAACATATATATCCTCTTCTCTAACCCCTCCCCCTCCCCCGCCCCACAGGACCAGGGCCCCAAATAAGGTGTTAACACGTGCTTATTAGATATGTTTCTCAGGCTGATGTCCCAAATGAACCTCTGAAAAATATAGCTGGACCTTTGAGAAGACTGTGGTGGGTGCCTAACGGGAAGAAGGCCCATAACTATTTTAGTCAGCAAAACCCTATTCCTGACTGGCATCAGCACCTTAACAAAGACGACAGCTTGCTCTGCACTGCTCTGCTCCCCTCAAGTTCAACTTCTTTGCAACAAGTCTCCCATCATGTGTAACAGTGGGGCTTTACTGTATATGTTTTTACTTGAAACTTGGGAGGTAATTCCTCAACCTGATCTAACTTCCACTTTTCCATCTAAAAAGGGCAGGGGAAAGACCAACTGACATTCACTAACAAAACTACCACGGAACGGGGACGCTGTTTCTGCGTTCCACTTCTGTCTTCTACAGAAAGGCGAAGTGGCAGGGAGCACTGCTTTCCCTGCTCCCAAGCGCCCGGGAGCGACCTGTTCAAGTTCCGGAGCTGGGCCGTGAGCTTCACTGCTAACTCTGGTCACCTCTCGGAGGCCGAGCCCGAGCGCTCCGCAGTCAGCGCACTGCAGTCCACAGTTCCGTAATAGCTCTCCATTCTGGGCTGTGCGCCGATAATCCAAAACACAAAACAAAACACAACGCTGGTGCCCTGGAGCGCCTTCCGGGCTGCGAAGGCTGACAGGGTTGGGGCGCAGCCTGCAGGCCCTCCCGAAGTGCCCCAGCCGCGAGCTCTGCGCTTGGGGGACAGACGGTGCTCCGTGAGCTGGGAAGGGCTGCGGGGACGCGCACTAGGACCTCAGGGAGGCCCGAGGTGGGAGTCGCCTTCCGCGGCGGACACTGAGCTTTGTGTTTTGGTTTGGCGTTTCGTATTTTTGCAACTCTTTTCCAAGACAATAGCAAATCTTCCAAATATACTGACCTGGCATCATGGTCTATCTAAAAAGCACTTGCTACCTTTCCAAACAGCGTTCACTCACACATTTTTAGAACATTTGATTATCGAGGCTAGTAAAATTTTTAAAACTCTTGAGTTATTCAGATGGACATTATAAAATTTACATTGTGTTGTAGAAAGCTTTTAAGGAGCCAAATGTTAAAAGGTAGAGCCACTGTTACCAGACAAAAGTGAAAATTTTAAGATCTAAAAGTAATTTGAACGTGGGACTTTTACAATTTTATTAATAATAATGGCTTTCCTATATGAAATAAAACTTCTGACTAGGGCAGTTGGCAGTGACTCAGGACTGAATACCCAGGTAAACATGACAGGAATGGTTCCAAAGCTCATTTCAAAGGCTAGTTTCTATTTGATACTGGCTGAATGAAAATTGGTATTATACAAAAGCAGAAACTCTTATACTGTCTTAGAGTAGGCACTAAAATGAGCTGGTCTCTAAGGCAGGCCGCGCGTCCGTCCGTCCGTCCGTCCATCCGGCCAAGCAACCACCCGCGGCCCGCCCGGTCCTACTGGAAGGCCTGGTGGAAGCGAGGCAGCGTGGTACTCGAGCCGAGGCCGCTGGTGAAGGCCGCCGAGAGCGAGTGCAGAGGCCCGAGCCCCGCAGCGGCGCCCGCGGGCTCCTGCGGCTCGGGCGGTGGCGCGGGCAGCGGCAGCGGGGGCCCCGAGGAGGGCGCCTCCTCCGGGGAGAAGCTCACGCCGCGGCCGCCCACGGCCAGCGGGCTGTAGGCCGGGCCGTTCAGCGGGATGAAGTTGAAGAGCTGGGAGAAGTCCAGCGCTGGTGTGTTGAGGGGGTCGCCGAGCGCCAGCGAGCCCTTGGCCAGGGCCAGCTCGCCCGCGCCGTCATCCAGGGACCCGCTCTGGGCGTCCAGCCCGAGCTTGGAGGATGACGCCTGCGAGTCCTGCGAGGAGGACGGGAGGCCGCCCTGCAGCTCCATCAGGTAGCTCTCGATCTCCCCCTTCAATGGCGGTTCTTTCTCGGGAATGGAAATGGCATATGAGGTAGAACTGAAGGGATACTTGAAGGAGAGGTGGTGCGAGGGGTGCACGGCCTCCATGTCCAGCGGGCACGGCATCCCCAAGGGCAAGGTGGTGATCATTTGGTGCGCCGAGCCCGAGCTCGGCACCGACTGGAACGGCGCGTTGTAGAGGTTCAGCTGCAGCGCGTTGGGGAACGGCTTGGCCAGCAGCTCGCTGGAGGGCAGCGACATCACGGGCAGCAGCTCGTCCTTCACGGGCACGGACATGCTGCAGGTGAACGGGTCCAAGAAGTCCACCGGCTCCGTCTTCACCTTGAGCAGCTCCTGGTTGTGGCTCTTCTTCATGTGGCGCGTGAGGTGGTCCTTGCGCCCGAACCTCTGCGCGCAGTACTGGCAGAGGAAGTCCTTGCGGCCCGTGTGCACCACCATGTGCCTGCGCACGTCCTTGCGCGTGTAGAACCTGCGGTCGCAGTGCTCACACTGGTGCTTCTTCTCCTTGACGCCCCCGGACGACTTGCCCGCGTGAGACTTGAGGTGCTCCAGAAGCACGCCCGTGCTCTCAAAGGTCTGCAGACACACCTTGCAGGTGAGGTCGCCGCTGGTGGCGGCGTGCAAGGCCAAGTGTCGCTTGAACCCGAGCTTAGTGTTATAGTTCTTGCCACACTCCTCACACTTGAACGTCTCTTTGTTGGGGTCGTGCGTGTGCAGGTGATTCTTCAGGTGATCTTTCCGGTGGAACATTTTCTCACAGTAATTACACTTGTGGGTCTTCTCGGGAGAGTGCGTGGCCATGTGCCTTGAAACACAGATACGGCCCGTCAGTAATGGCCACAAGGCAGCCGGCACTACACACTTTCAAGATGGGCAGCTAGCTAACAGGCTAACACAGAGCTCGCTTACTCCTCTCTGAAGTCACACCCAGAGGACACTCACTAAGCTAACGCTCCCGAACGTGAGCCATTTACACTGCCACTTGACCGTTCGCTGACTTGGCTATCATTACAAGAGCAGGGGAGCAAGAGGAACGTACTCACGCAAATACCCTTCTCTTGTCATTTCTTTTTACAAATGAAAATTGTCCTGTCATTAAGCATTTCATTAAAAAAATCGAAAGACACTCACACACAGAAGTATGTAACTAGAACGCTAAGAACTAGCCAAGGTCTAATCTACTTAACATTTTCTCTCTGCAAATCAGCTGGAAAAGGTGTCTACAAGCACATACGTTTACAATGGCTTCAAACGGCCGACATAAGAGAAAAGATAATCTGAAAGACAAGGAGAGTTGAATACCTTTGTAACTTGTACTTAGAAACAAAGGCCTTGGTGCAGTCCTGCTGTGTGCACTGGTAGGGCCTCTCTCCTGTGTGAGAGTAGGAGTGAACCTTTAATTTCTCAACACTGTTAAAGGCCTTGTCACACAGTTGGCAAGGGAAGCTTTTTCTTGGTTTGGCTTCGCCACGCTTACGTCTCCCTGCAGGGACTTTCTGGGTATCTCTCACTTCTGACAAATCACCAGGAAGGACAGTGGCCATCGCAGCCTAAGCCAGGCCTTCTTGCTGGACACTTGGGAAATGCCCAACTCCACTAAATGATATAGCTTTAGGTGGCTTCTCAAGTTTCATGTGGTCGTAAAAGAAAGCAAAAAGGGACTGGAAAAAAAAATAAGAAACAACTAGTTTGTAACTAAACTTAATTTAAAAAAAAGTTTTAAATTTGCTATGTGATGCTTTTGAATTAAAAACAAGCTATAAAATGGATTCAGCTGGTCTAATGTAATATCTGTAGGTTTCATTATTTGTCAACACACGCATTATTGCATTGCTCAGAATGAACAGCTCACACGTACCCTGAAGTTCCATCTGACAAAGGCACTCAGGCATAGCAGTAATGGCGGGACACTCTCAGGCAGCGCCAAACAGGACTGCAAGAGTGGCAGTGTTAAGTTCAGTTTTCATAAGGGGTTAGAGAAGAACATAAATCGGACTAAAAATAGGAGGCATTTCAGTTTGTACACGTCGGCTCTAGTCACACTCTGTCCTGGGAAAGGACCATGAACAGCAGAGTCATAGATTCACAGGACATCACAGCCCAGGCCTGGAGGCCTGGGAGAGCTGGGTGGGCCGGCAGAGCAGCCTCGCTCTTTACATCCGCGTTCCATGCTCCAAGGGACTTTTGAGTTAAGAGCACACACACTTAGCTCCGAAAACGCATGTGCTCAAGCTAGCGAGGCCTCAGGAGCTATTCGGGGACCGACATGCTCGCTTTTCCTCGATATCCTGTGTAGCCTAGGGAGCGGCCACACTTGCTGAGTACCTGAGGTCAGCGGGTGAGCTGGCGCCACCAGGCTCCCCAGGACCTGGGGTCTCGGCCTGGACATAGCTGTGCCCGGACTGCAGCAGCTCTGCTGCGGCTTCGGGGACTGCACTGTGCCAGGCGAGAGCACATCACCTCAGGGTGCTCAGGACAGCCAGCGGGTGTGGCTGAGCTCCAGACCGCTACTGCTGCAGTGTGGAGATTGAGGCGCATCTCCTGGGGCGGGGCATGTCTTGTTTTTTTTTTTTTTTTTTTTTGTGGGACTCGGGATTGAATTCAGGAGGAACCTTGCGCTTGCTAGGCAGGCGCTTATTCTACTGAGCTATCTCCCCAGCCCTGGGTATCACTTTTCAAATGAAAACAAATAATTAAATCCTCGGACTAAGAAAAAAATTTCTCTAGTCACTATGAGTTAAAAAAATTTCCAAAGTCACTATGAGTTAAATGATCCCTTAATCTTTCTGTAAGGTGACTTAGAAGGGCACTCACAAGAGACCATGGAAATGAGAATAGCCCTAAACTCCTTTCTAACAGATCCAATCTTTAAATTGAAAAGTTAAATGTGGTTAAGTGACTTATCCATTACTGGTTAGAATGTCATCCTATTATGTATTTAAAAAGTGAAAACCAACCTATGATTCACTTTTGTTCTAGCATTAAACTGACATCACCTTCACAAGTTAGACATACTCATTTTCACAGGTTTGTTATACTTTTACAGAAGCTCTAAATACCTATTTTAAAAATAAGTGTACATTATAATAGGTCTTTTAGTACTTTAATGTAGAGGCTGTTTCAGTGCAGACAAAAATACAGCCATGACCCCTGATTTGGTTAGAATAGTAGGCACATAGGTGAAGCTAGCCAAATGCTTTCGTGATGAGGCAGATGTTGGTGTTCAACTTGTTGTTGTTGAGCTTGACTGTGAGTCCTCTGTGCCGTTCCACAGTGACGCTTCAATAACACAGCTGACACTGGGATACTAACACTGTAGGTGCCCTCTAGTCTTTGAAAAAAAAAAAAGGGAAGTCCTTGTTCTTTGTCCGGCTGTGGTCTTGTTCAGAGACAGCTCCTCTGCCTCCCTCGTGTGCTATGGCTGCTGTTGCTACCGTGTACTGTTGTATCAGTAGGAGAGAGAACTGCTTTTCCATTATCTGATTTCCTAGCATGATGCTTTCATGCACCTATTTAGAGGATCAGTTTTCAACAGCAGAAGAACAATGAGATACACAATATTTAAATCTCTGAGTATACCAGTTGGAAATACCTCTAAGACTGGTCACGACTGCCCTTGTGTTACAAGATACAACCATAATGTGGAGAATCCTAACCGAAAAAGTGACTTCTATGTTACTGGAAAAAAATGGACTGAGTGCATGTAAGACAATTCCCAACTACTGGATTCTGTCAGGATGCATCGCGCTCCATCTGGGACCGCGGGCACATCGCTACCTTGGCATGTACATGCTGAGCAATGAAGAAGTGCAGTGACTTCAAATATTACACTTGCCTAAGACCAGCTGAAGTTATTTTTATAGCTAATACCTTTTTATCTTAATCAATTACAGAATTCAAATTAGCTATCACAGGTGCATTTAAATCCATTGAATCAATACACTGTTGTAAGCTCAACATCTAATGGAAGACCACATTCAGACGATGTTTAACAGCTGAATGGGCTACAGGGGCATGCACAGAACCGCAGCGGTTCTGGTTGGACGCTTACCTGGTTACAGGTAGCAAAGGCCTCGGCCTTTGATCTTAGCCAGTCCCATTAACTCTTCGTGGAAGAGAGAGGAATCCAATCTTTCCCATTTTGGCCAATCTGTGGGCAAAAAGAGAATGGACGATGCTCTAAACAGCGCTAGCAGCGAGGGGCAGAGCAGCAGGATGGCAGAGTTGCGACCTCACGGCACATGCTCACATTCCATACTTGGCTGACAAGTCATGCATTAATTTTCACCAACTGCGTACTTGTATTAGTTCTAAGCACATTTATATGACCAAATAAATGCAGAAATAAAAAGTAAAATAGTATTACCTAAGTGGCATTTGTGATGCTGAATGACTCCCCACTTGTTTCCCAAATTCAACTTAACTTTTTTTTTTTCTTAAGACCTGACTTGTCTACCAAGATAAAAGGGTGTTAGGGTTACTGTCTGCAAACCAAACCTAATTTTACTAAGCTGAACACTGTGGAAGAGCAAAACAGCTCCCTCTGCTGCACACATCTGGAACTGCACCTGTCTCATGTGCACGAGCTCCCGCAGGGCATGCTGGTGCTAGCTGGCTTCTTGGAGCCACAATTGTCTTCTCTGCTAATTTATTTCTAGTGACACTGTAAGGACTGGTGAGGCGTAGCAACCATGGCCTGCTGTTTAGATTTCAACGACATGCAAGGGATATTAAATACGGGTTCGATATGAGAACGGGGGGGGGGGGCTTTGGAAGAAAGCATGATTTGGATTGCTAGACCACTGTTGAGAAAAATCTTAAAAATAGTTTAGAACACTTAAGAGATAGAGGATTTTTAGTAAACTGAGAACACACATAGAAAAAACATGTTAATTTGTGATCGAGGTGGTAAATATTAACAAAAGTCAAGAGACAGACAGACCAAAAAGAATCTGTTATACAATGCATACAGCTTTGGAAGATGAACATTTAGAAATCTTATAAGAAGCCAAGATGGCAATATAAGCCAGACAGATAAAATACAAAAACAACAGTATGCACCCATGACAGATTAAGTAAAAGTAACTTCAGAGCTCAAACACCCATTTAATAATCCCTGGAAACAAGTTTTCATTCTCTTAAGAATTTGATGGCATACAAGTAAAATGGTTGAGGACATTCAAGCATCATTCTAGAATTACTAAGGCAGACAATGTGAGAACAGTGTTATCAGAGTGTAAAAGCCAAGAAAAATAAAAAGTTAGACCAACACATGACTGTAAAAAGTTAAAAGCAAAAGCTCCATTCCTTCGAAAGCACAGGACATGCATAAATGGAAGGACTGAATTCTGCACATCGAAACTGCAACAACTGTAAAGTGAGCTTGGTGAATACTTACTTGCCCCGAGCACATAGCTTTTGGTAGGGTGGTAAGAACACCAGGGACCACTGCGTGTTACGCTGTCCTGCGAGCATGCGCACTGGCTAAGGACAGTGTTTTCACTTTAGTGCAGCACCTCCTTGGAGTTCAGAGGACGCGTGGGGTGGGTGGCCCCGCGCACACGCTGGGCCCGAGGCCACAGAGGCTCACGGCTTCCGCAGCACTTGCGGCGCTAATGCTCTCGGACCACCCGTGCTCTCGCGCTGTGCACCCCATGGCAAGGGCTGCTGGCCGCCCTGTGGGCAAAGGGACGCGTCCTAACACCACGCTTAATGGGCCTGAGGGGGCCAGTGCCGCTCTCTTCGGCGAGCACTTCTAGCTATGATGTCTAGAAGGTCTGAGAGACAGTTTAGTAAGAAATTTTCATTTTTCTTTTTCTCTGAATCATTGTAAGTTTTATCGATTTTCAAATACATTCACAATTTATTTATAACTACTTTTCCGTGATACTTTTTTATTTTAATATAGTTTAAACTTATTTATGTTGTTTGAAGATGTACCAATACAGTCTACAAACTATCCCTGATACATAACCTGACATAAAATAATAAAGCCTCAATTTTAGGTTAGTTATCTTAAAATATAACTCCCAAATTATGGTTAATTTCCCTAACTTCAATCAATTTTGAATTATTCTGAATAATCAAAGAACTGTTAATTATTTTCCTAAACAAAGACAATGAGTTAATCAGAATAAACTATTTGATCTATTTGGCAGTATTTATATAATCCTAACTAAAATTATTTTTACATTCTCTTTTATAGGACAAAGAAAAACCTTTAAAAGCGCTGGAATTACCATTGCAAGTTTGCTACAGTGTAGTTTTATTATTTTGGTTCAAGCTAAAGAAGCCTTTCACATGATGAAAAGTAGAAACCACGTGCGCCCACTCAAGAGTGCCCTAAGAGGACCTGCTGCAGGACTGCCCTCCACCTGTCCCAGCCAGCAATCCCCAGCCACACAGACACAGCAGTCAGGGGAGGCGCTCCACGCGCACACACAGCTACGAGGCTGACCTTCCTGTGGTTTCAATGACTCTAAAGTAGTGATTCAAGCCGCCGGGTGTGGTGGCACACGCCTGTAATTCCAGCACTTGGGAGGCTGAGGCAGGAGGATCAGTGCGAGTTTGGGACCAGCCTGGGCTACAAAAGTGAGCTCTAGGCCAGCCTGAGCTGCATAGGGAGACCCTGTCTCAAAAAGACAAAAAACAAAACAACAACAACAAAAAAAGTGACTCACACAGGAAACTACAACCTGGTTCTCAAACATGACTTCTCCGAAGAACAGGCTTGCAGTTAACCGTTTAAATCCATGCTCTCAGAGTGAGTCTGTCTGAGTATCACAAGTCCTGGCCTGTGGCTTCCACCCGAGGCTGCTCTCCCGCCTGCCTCAGGGCTCCAGAGCTGGAGGGCCTATGAGAGCAATCTCAAAAGCTTTTTTTTTTTTTTTTTGTCTTTTTCATACAGGTCTTGCTATGCAGTTCAGGCTGACCACGAGCTCACTTTTTGCACCCTAGGCTGGTCTCGACATTGTACCAATTCTCCTACCTAAGCCTCCCAAGTGCTGATTATATCAAAGCTTTTTCTCCCTTATGCTAATCCTAAAATACTATTAGTACACAAGGCAGAACTGTAACATTTGCTTAAAGCATTTTCCATTGAGTAATTAAGGTAGATTATGCAAGGGAACTTACCAGTTGGTAACTTCTAACTTATATGTATAAAATCCTAAGAAGAGTTTTGAATCATAGGAAGGAATTAACAAGAAGACAGTCAAGAGTGAATGTTAAAGGATAACGTAACTCAGAACAGCCTCAAGGACAGCTTCAGTGACAGCGTGGCAATCTGAATGCTGCAGTGGTTGACTACCAAGGGTCTGCGAGGTCACTTCTTAGTAAAGAGCAGCGCCGTCTTGCAGTCACAAAGACCCGACAGAGAAGGCTCTGCAGGCCCTGTGCCTTGCGTCAGCCTTCCGACGGTTCTCCACAGAGGCAGTGAAGGAACTGCCCATGAACAGCAAACCTTAAAGCGGCACCTTGCCAGGAGCACCACAACCTGCTCACTCACGAATACTTGCAGAAGCAGACACAGAACATGCTTATTCCAGCAAGAGATAAAATAGTACTACAGTGTGGCGCAACAAATTGAGTAACAGAAAGGTATTTTGTTGAAAAGGAACCATTTGAAGTCTTTGATAAAAATAACAGCAATTATAATAAAGAGCGCCCTACAATATTTAATTAAGTATTCTCTGGATGATCTCAGGATGAACTAGCGTGAGCAAAGAACATCAACCAAGCCTCGATTCTAAGGAAAAATTGAAAGTGTAGACCCGCGCTCAGCACGCAGCAGGAGCAGTGCAAGGACGCAGGGCAGGCTGCCGACCTCTAGGGGCAGCAGAAAGGAGCAGGGGCAATGGGCAGGAGACCCCGGAGGGGCACGCGCAACTGCTCTGCGGCATCGCAGGCCCTCAAATGACTCCTGTGCAAGCGGAATATGGAAAGCTACAGTACTTTTTTCCTTTATTATGTCACAAAGATGCCTTTTTAATTGCTTTTTGATAGTTTCAATTGACTTTCAGTTAATGCATTCACATGGACAATTTTTTTAAAATGTTAAGAAAAAGCTGGGCTGATACTTAGAAACGTCCTTCAATATAAAATAATTAAAAGTAACAGAGAAGTGAAGGTTGAAACCGCTGATGGTGGCGCACGCCTGTAATCCCAGCACTTGGGAGGCTGAAAATGGGAGGGTCACTACGAGTCGGATCTGTATAGTGAGACCCTGCACTTAATATATAAAAAAAGGTCCCATGTCAAAAAAAAAAAAAAAGAGCAGGAAAAGGCCGACGCATTTCCAGCCCCGGCGCTCGCTGGAGCCCGAGTTGCCCGCCTCCCGCACTGGCGGTGTTCTTTCACAGGCTGAGCTCGCTGGTCCCCACAATGAACAGACAGCCTGATGAGAACGGAGCGGTGAAGCAAATGGTATCTCCCAAGTTAGAAATTCCTTCCTTGGTGATTTATTGTAAGGAGAAAAATGCCACACTGACTTAAAATAATTTTTTCATTAACTTAGAAGCTGGTATTGCTAGAGTTGGTAATATTTTACTAACTATAAATTACGTGGTGTGAGGAAGACTCCCCTATGACCCCAAATCCGTGTCAAAATAAGAAAGAAGTGCGGGTGGGGGTACAGTTGGGTGTTTTCACTTCTGCACACCGGGAAATTAGTACTGCAAAGAGAAATCGGGAGCAGAATTGAGCGGAAGGGAGCGAAAGACGAAGAGCGACAAAGGTAAGGGCAGGTGACCGAGGCAGCGCGTTGAGCTGCGACACCGAATAGGCGCTCTAGCTGCGGAGGATTTCCTGGACCCTGAAAACACAACGTGTGTATGACATCTCCAAAATAATCCATGGTAGCTACGGAGTGGTCTGTGGTCCCATACTCCAAATCGCGATGCGTTCTCTATCTCATTATTGTAGGCGCCTTACACCAATAGGATGAAGGGCCCTGACCAACCGCGCGTGCACGGGACTGGCCTAACGCTGCGCAAGTCACAGATACAGAGCAACTCGGGTCTCGTGCTCGAGTTCTCGATCCCTAGTACCGAATCTGCCTATGAAGTCGGATGAAATCCTAGAAATCAGATGCCAGGTAAGAAAAGCTGTAAGGACACAGGCTTTACTTCGCTTCAGCAGTGCTCTGCGACACCTGGCTTTAAGCTGTCCCAAGGAAGGGATGCTCTGCAGAGGCTCACGCCCGAGCAGGCAGCAGCAAGGCCACCGGGAGGGCGGGCAGGGCTCCTCAGCAGCGCGCACACTGTAGACAGCACCACCAGCGCCAGGCCCTCTCCTTAAGGCATGCCCATGCAGCTGTCCAGGATGACATCAATTCTAAAAACCAAACCCTGCTCTAGTCCCACACCCGGCAGTTCCAGGCTAGCGTCAGGTCAGAGGTGGCTGTTCCCTGCCTGGCCTCCAGAGGACGCTGTGGACACCCCAGCCTGCCCCCCTGGAAGAGTGCGTACTGTCCAGCCCGTGGCCCCTTCCACTTGGCGAGGATGGACCTGACAATCATCCTTCTAAGCCTTTTACTTAGATGCAGGATGGCTCCCCTGGTCCCACTGGACTCCCTGTGGTGACCACAAAGACATCCTCAGGGACCCATTATTTGTCACGTCCTGGGCCCCTGGCCAACAGCCTGAGTGTACTAGATTTAGTACTTGCTGCGCACAACCGCAGGCCCTCTGCGAGCTCCAGCGGAGAAAGCGCGCAGGCAGACGGGATGGGTTCCAAGGCTCCCAGAATCCCTCCTCGGTTACACAGCAAGCTCAGGAGACAAAACCGGGACAGCCCGCGGCTGGTGCTTGGGAGCAGAGGGCAGGCGCGGCGTGCCCTCTGCATCTGCCGTGCGTGCTCCCCGTGGAGGGGCTGCTGAGGACGGGCCTGCCCGCGAGTGTTTTCAGAGGGTCGGCACCTCTGGTTCTGCTAATGCCTTATGCACACAGAGCCTAAAGCACGTGGAACCGCTGATGGTACGGTATCGTCTGGCAAGAGACAACCACGTTTTCCTAAAAGGGAACAAAGTAAAACTATACATCTTTAAAGAGAATATTTTTCATGTGACAGTAAATATGAGGACGAGGTTGAAAATGTTAGAAGATTTCTGACTGATTATCAATGTAGGAAAATAAAAAAAGAAAATACGTATAAATGGAGAGTGGCTCAGCTCAGTAAAGTTCTTCCTTTTCTAGCTACTAAAAATAGCTTCATTAAAGTTTAAGTAAAAAACAAGAAAAAGTACAACTTACAACTCTAAAATATCATTAACATTTGTTTATTTTACAAAATATTTATAGCACACAAATGGCTAAAAATTTATGCTAATGATTTAAATGCTTCATCTCCATGGAATGTGCTTACTAACGTAAAACTGGGCCCAGACTAACTTAGGCACCTTTGCTCTGATTAGGAAGCTCCACTCACATGCACGAGGTGGGCCCGAGTAGCTCCCGCCTGTTTTTCTCTCACCAGGGTGCTGGCCTCAGCTGAGGTCGGTGAGAGTCACGGAACCGCGGCCCGTCTGCTGGCACGCCCACCTTCTTGATGTAGCACTGGTTGCGGATCCAAGACCTCTGCCCTGAGCTGCGCCCCCGCGCTGCCCTCTCTTACTTTGGGACAGGATCTCAAAGTTGCTAAATTGCCCAGCTGGGGCTCAAACTTGAAACCCTCCTGCTTCAGCCTCTTCAAGAGCCAGGGTTCTGAGCTCTGCTCCACCCCCAGCCAACGGACGCCCCTAGGGCTTGGGGTCCTGGCCTCTACACCTGTGCCCTGGGAGCTGCGGACAGACTTACCTGCTGGTGCCAGACTACGTGTGCCTGGACTTCCAGAGTGCTGCCGGGCTGCGGCTACGGGCGGGAGGTCTAGATGCTCGCTGTCCTCGTCCCAGGACTGCCCTGCTAGCGACTGCGCCTGGCAGGCGGGCTGCTTGTTACACCGCCTGCCCCGTCCCAGGGAACACGTCTAATCTTCCCATCTGCCTGCCCTCAGTCAATCAGACCCTGCCCAGAAGATGGGGATACTGCAGCAGCATGGCATAATCTACCACTGTGAGCAACAGCCAGGAGGAGGGAGGGAGGAAGGGAGTGGGGAGGGAGGGAGGGAGGGAGGGAGGACTTAATTAGGAGCACATCTGCGGGTTACCTGGGGACGGCCAGCAGCTACATGTTCTGTGCAAAGAACAGAGAGCATGGCTCTTAGCCTTCCGATAGACCACACCTCCCGCGGAGGTCCTGTGGACTGCTGTCCACCTGACGGACCAGCCCTGAGGCGGGAAGTGGCATGCTTATTATGTGGCATGCTTTTCAAAGCTTTTAGTATCACACCTTGCATTACTTAGGAGCTGGAACTGACCGCTTTGAAAGTCATGCCATATAATGACAAAAGCCACCTACCTGAGACCCCCTGCTCCATAGTCTAACAAGGCAATCTTATTAATAGCCCGTCACAGAATGAAGCATTCTGGGTGCCAAATACCGTCAAGGCAGCACCAAGAGGCAACCTAAAAAGAAAAGAAGAGTTAGTTTGGAGTTCCACACGTCAGGCCTAGCTACTTAATGGCTACGAACCAAACTAGGCATCGTCAGTCATTCACAGTCATTGTACTTTACTGAAAAATCTACCTTAAGTTGTTAAAATATTTACAGTACGTTGACAAATGAGAAGCAAATACATGGCTCTCTCCAGGCTCGTGTGCCTCCCCTTGTGTCAAAGCCATCTAGATTGTCCACACTTTACCCACATTCATTGCTCCAAGCTTCGTGCCGCTGACAAGTTGGCTGCTTTTTTAAGACTGCAAACGTATTCACTATCTTTACTGGAACACGGTTGTCAGAAAAGCCCTTCTGAGCTGCCTGTCAAGTCCCTGCTCTGAGAAATGGCTGAGGAGAAGTCCTGCTCCATCATGGCTTTCCCGGCTGTTTCCACAGAAGGATGACAGCCACCACCGAGTGTCCCAAAGCACAGGTGGAACAAGGACCCAGGGTCAGGCACTAGCTCCTGGGGGCACCCCGACACTGTGATGCAGTCCCAGGGCCAGGTTCGTCTTCAACAACGTACAAGGGACAAGCAGGTGAGTTCGGCAGTCTTACACACTCCGAGTTACGCTAAGCGGCCCCTTGTTGGCATGGAGTATGAAGCTGGACCTCCAGGCCTCTGCACAGACAAGAAAGGAATGCCAGAAGTGCTCTGGACACATTCAGGTCCCTAAAGGACACTCAGCGCTCAACGCTACACAGCTACCCTTGTGTAAAGCGAAGTATCTGACACGGACGCAGTGGGTACCACCTATGGCATCACTCTGAGAGCACCTGGCGCTAATGACCGTAGCCTTGTTCTCTCAGAGTGTGCGCGACAGCAACGGCTGCAGAGCACGTCTCTGGCTGAGGCCCTGGGTTTGATCCCCGGCACGACCATCCCCATAAAAAATAAATAAAAGAGGTATAGCTGTTAAGTCAGACCTGCTCTCACAGTACTGGAAGTGATCAGTGTGACAAAGCGACAGTTAAAAACAACGAAATAGTATTATGTGGGATGGACAAGTATCATAAAAGTCAGAGAGTAAAAGGACTCCGAGGGATGTTGCTTGTTTTTTTCACCTTGAAAAATCTCCAGTTAAAGAAGGCCAAAAAAGCTGGACATGGTAGTGCTCGCTGAGTCTTGGCTACATGGGTGGCCAAGGCGGAAGCTTGTGGCCAGTCTCAGCGGCTTAGTGAGACCACCTAAAAATAAAAGTTTAGAAGGGGTTAGAGATGCAGCTCAGTAGGTTCCATCCCTAGGAGGCCTCCTCCAACAAAGCCCTCAGAAGGTGTGTGTGTGTGTGTGTGTGTGTGTGTGTGTGTGTGTGTGTGTGACAGAGACGGGGGGACCTGACCGAAGAAATCACCAAGAGTCGGAACTGCTCGATGTGCGCTCTAGGGAGACCCTCTGGCTGCGGCGTCCCGTAGCGTCTGCGCTTTGCAGACGTCAGCGCATGGCTCTCTTCACTCCTCCACCTGAATGTGTCACAGTTGCAGGTGCCACTGGTACACAGAACACACAGCGGATCAAAGCCACTGAGAAGTAGCAAATGCCCGGGGAGGTGAGGAGGAGGAAAGGAGAGAGCGCGCTCGTTGGAAGGAGACCAAGGACTCTGGAGCCAAGACCACAGCCGGCGGACGTGACGTTCCTGGAAGAACGGGCACGGGCACACCGTCTGGCCGTGACAAGTGCACTGGCCGAGGAGGAAGGGAAGCCCAGCCGTCCTACTGCTCACCTCTGAGGACGGAGTCGAAGCAGATCGCTCGCTAACTCAGCCCAAGACCTAATGACCGTGACTCAGAAGAAGGCAATTCAAAGGGAAAACTGGTAGCCGGGCGTGGTGGCTCACGCCTGTAATCCCAGCACTCGGGAGGCTGAGGCAGGAGGATTGGTG
>PVJA010015877.1:0-15936 GCA_004027025.1 Myocastor coypus | reverse complement strand
CAGCCTCAACTGCATAGCGAGACCCTGTCTCAAAAAAAAAAAAAAAAGACAAAAAAACAAAAACAAAACAAAAAAAAGAACAAAAAAAAAAACAAAGGGAAAACTGGGCAAGGAAGAAAGACGCAACCAAACCCATAAACAGATAAAGCTGGGAAGGGGTACAGAATCACCCTGAAATTCTTGGGGAGCAGTTTCTACTTAGTTATGGAGGCTCCCAGTGTTCAGTAAGAATACTGGCTGACACATGGAGGGGTGGAGGAGGAGGAGGAGAGAAAGGCGTGCAGCAGGAGCGTTGGCTCGGCGGTGATGGGTGCAGGACCTCCCGTGAGAGGATGCTTTCTTTCAAGGAGCTTAACACCGCAAGCCAGCACTGTGGTAGCTAAAGGGCAGCTCGGCGTCCAGAGGCGGGAAAAACCAGAACACACTGGCGGAAACGAGGCAGAATGGGACCCGGACATGGAGGGGCAGTGTGTGTGGGTCGCGCAGACCCAGGAGGGTCCACTGCCTGCAGGAATGAAGAGCAGGCACTCGGCCACTGAGGAAGGCAGAGGGGTGCAGGCCGTGCCTGAGGACCTGCCACGGCAGAGAACGTGCCCAAAAGCATGCGTGACGTCGTCTAGTGACTGCCAGTGCGAACACAAACTGGAAACCTTTCTGTAGTAGACTCTGCAAGTACACAACCATATATACTGACTTGATAATCCTAAAAATTAGAATAAAACGAATAAGAGATTGAAGTATGCAGATGTTCAGAGTATATTTTATGCATTGTTTTGAGAAAGGCTTGCTTTATGATCAAAGTATATTTTAAAATAAAATTGATTATCTCATAAAAGGGTGAATGCATATGACTATGTGCTTCTATGATACGCTAAGCGTGTAGCTGTTAGAAATCATTCCGTTTAAGAACAGTAAACCACAAGGAAAAGAGCAGCTTAGGAACAGCATGGGAAAGCACACATAACTTGAAAAGCTTCAAAAGCAGAGCACACAGCCAACACGCACACTTCAGCCTCAAGCTTGTAGCGCGTGCACTTGAGGTAGCCCTCTTCCCTCCAGGTACCCAGGCAGGTGACAACTGAAAGGCCAGCAGGACACAGGCTTTACGCTTTATCGTGCTATGCAGAGGTCTTTACTTTTATAATTACAAAAGCTGTTTTAGCACAGATAATGGTTTTTGACAAATGCTACTGGAAAATTTGATGTCCACATACCAAGCAGATAGCTCACAACACAAACAGCTGTTATCACACACCTAAACGGAAATGTAAACTACAGAACTTCTAGAAGAAAAAAGTGAACATCTCTGAGCCATTAAAAAATTGTTGGGACTGGGGAGATAGCTCAGAAGTCTAAGTGCCTGCCTGGCAGGTGCGAGGACCTGGGTTCATTCCTCAGTACCAATGCCATGCTGGCCCTGGGCACGCTGAGCCAGCCACTGAGACCGGGTGTGGTAGCCCATGCCAGTGACTCCAACGCTGGGGAGGCTGACACTGGAGGATTTCTACATCTCAGCTATGTAGCAAGGCACTGTACCAAATCCATCAATCATCAATCAATCAATCAATCAATCAATCCCAAAATTGCTTATAGTACCCAAAGCACAACCCATAAGATAACAAACTGATACATTAGGTCTCACTAAAACTTAAAATTGTTCTTCAAAAGATACTGTTAAGACAATGAAATGAAGAATAAGACACCACCAGAAGGCCAGAACAAAGCCCTTCCAGTAGACATTTGATAGAGCATTTCATATACATGAAGAATCCAGAGCAAAGAACTGACAAAACCCAACTGTAAGGAAACAAACACTTCAAAAATGAATAGACAGAACATTCCTTCTTGCCAATGAAACTACCCAGAGGGCAGACAGCCCATAAAGAGGTGCTGGAGCCCACTGGCCACCAGGCGGAGCAAATGCGCACCACAGCAAGGCACAGGCCTGAGGACCTCTCCCTGCTGGGATGACCACAGTTAAGATCACAAGTATTTGAGGAGATAATGTGTGGATACTGACAGTGAGGGAGCAGAACTTCTGTCTGCACTCGCAGGGAGGGAAGATGGTGGGGTGACATCCGGAAGACAGTGGGGTGACTGCTCGAAAGGCTCAACATGTGGCCATGTGCGGCACAGCCGTCTCGCACCCGTGTGTGCAGGGCAAAGCTACCGCACGCCTTCCTGAAGACTTGTCTCTGAATATTCACGGCAACCTTATAACAGTCACAACTAGATTGAGGCGGCTGACGCCATAACGCAGCAGTCTAAGTGCCCGCTGCAAGCACGAGGACCCAGGTTTGATCCTTGGCACCACAAGCCATGCGGGTCTGGGCATGGTGGCACGTGCCTGGAATCCCAGTGCTGGGGAGGCTGTGACAAGAAGATTACTATGAGTGTAGCAAGATGCTGTATCAAATGAATGAATGAATGATTAGAAAAACTCCAACTAGATACAATGCAGATATCCATCAGTGCGTGAATTGATGAAGAAGTTATAGTAGAGTCATATCACAGGCTACCAATTAGTAATGAAAGGAAATAAAATATTGATGCACATGATAATGCAGACAAACCTCGAACTCATTATGTTTAATGGAAAAAGTCAGGTAACAGAAGAAGTTATATGGTTGCATTTACATAAATGTCTAGAAAACTGAACATGTACCACAGTGACACAAAGCAGACACACGCTTCTGTGGGGACAGAGGGCAGGAAAGGGAAGGGAGGGAAGGGCCATTCACCAAGGGGCATGGGGGAGCTTTTGAGAACGATGTCCATCTCACAAGCTGCACTGGCAACGGTGTTAGGGAGGAACATGTATGTCCCAAGTGGGAACTCTGCATGCTCCACACGTGCGATCTGTCATATGAATCATACCTGAAGAAAGCCATGAAAAAATGGCGAAGTTTTATATTGGAAAAACCCCATTAAAGTAAGAAACAAATCCACATGTGAATTTACAAAACATGAAAAAAACTTGAGAATTGAGAACCTGAAATTGTAAGAGAAATGATTCAAACTGACTAAAATCTCTTCTCCATACAGAGAAAAAAAAAAAAAAAAAAAAAAGCCAAGAAAACGTGAGGAGTATCAGTCTAAACACCAGCCGCCTGCCACCCCTGCTCGAAGGGCATGTGTCCAGGCAGCTCCGAGAGCCACATTCTCAGCTGTCATGCTCTGAGGAAGCCAGGCTCGCTCACCTGTTGGTCGTGAGCTTGGGCATCCCCCTGCATGACCAAAGGGCTCCAGGAATACACTCCAGCTGGAGCAGAGACCTGGGCATGGCAGGCACCTCTGGGACAGGTTCCACGCATCAAATACCCAAGGAAGCACCCACTGCAGTGTCTGCAGCCTCTGGAAGCTCTTTGTAAATAAAGACCACTTAGGAAAGTCCACTACTCCCTGACTTTACAATGGTACCAAGGCACGCAGACATGACCCTTCACGGTCACTTTCAGGACAGTAGCCCATGAATTACATGGTATACATGCGCTACTCAGAAATAAGTGTGGCCCCAAAATGTCAGGTGTGGAATTTTAAAAAAGGAATACCTTCCTGTCTTGTACCACAGGTTCAAAAGAAAGACAGAGCCGAGGGATATTTTCTATGGAAAAGACTATGCACTCATACGGAATGGGAGTCTTACATTAAAAACCATTGCTGAAGTGTACTTCGGAGCTTCTCACCCAGCCATGTAGACAGGGGTGCCTTCGTTCTCACGGCAGTAACCGCCACAGGCAAACCCAGGTCGCAGCTCGGGGAAGGCTGACCGGTGGGAAGCTTCAGGGCCTCACCAGTGACGCTAAAGGGTGAGCTGGGCTAGGTGTGATCACCGACCACCCAAAGACAGACCGACGTCTGCTTGGGGCTTCACTGCGGCCGGCAAAACATTACCATGTCCCTGTGAAATGTTATAATTACTGAAAGCCAGAGAAAACAAGTACATAATAGGAAAAAACCTGCTGCACTGAGACACACGGTCGCGGAGACCCCTGCCCTGCAGTGAGCAGTGTGGTAAGGTCTCCGCACCCACACACCTCAGCACCCGGCCACCAGAAGGAGGGCAACGTGTAGCACTTGGCATTTCAAGGTCACTGCACCCGTGTAACTGTTCCTCTTGCTTACACGATGCAGGACAAAGGTTTCCAAACCCTACAGGATCGCCGTCCTTTGCTTCAAGTGACCGACGCTGACCACACAGGAAGGAAGGACACAGAGCCCAGTGGAGGCGTCCCACGTGGCTACCTGCCAACATGGGATAACAGTCCTGACCTCTGTGACCTCATTACCTTTCCCTGAAGAATGCGCAGGTCGCCATGACCAGCAGCTGGGCAGCAGGAGAGAAGCCCACGGGGCACCGTGCTGAAGCAGCCAGTCCCTGAGCGGTGCTGACTGGTGGCCTTTCTCTTGCTGGATGGAATCCGGCGACCCACACTGCACACGTGGGGTGACTGAGGCTGGGGAAGAGGGGAAAGGGCTTTGGGGGCAACAAAATCAGAAACTCTGGGTGTTGTCACTGTACGAGTCAAGGAGTCGTAAGTAGACTTTCCTCAGTGCCCTCCGCTGGTCTTCGCAAATGCCACCGGACTGAGGCTGTGCCAAGCAGACGCCCTGCCTTTCCGTGCCCACGTCTGCGTGTCCTGCCTAGAAGAGGGGTGCAGCGAGGCAGCAGGACAGTCGCTGCAAGACAGGAGGGAGGAAGAGCAGGCAAGCGCGGGAGGGTTCCAGCCCACCGGCCACGGGAATTCATGGGACTCAGTGGCTGCCCGACTTGTTTGATTACCCCAGTGGGTAACTGGGAACTGACAGAAGGCTCTGACTTTGAAAATCTTCTTGGATTCCCTGGAACATCCAGAAATCAAGAAGACTCTGCGCCTTCCTGACTTGGCGCATGCTCTGTGGAAGGGAAGAGGCTGTAGTCACTGTGCCATCTTGTGGTCACGACTAGAAAGTTCGCCTCAACAGATAGTCCTCAGGCTGCTGCGTGGAGTGCCAGGAAGGAGCGCTCCCAACTACCAAGGAGCGGGTGGCCTACTGGGGGGGTGCGCCATTAGGAAGCTGCTGACCGCTGCGGATAGCACCGATTAGGTACAATGAGAACTCACAAGAAGGAAAGACTTCCTAACTCCCAAGAGGGCAAGTCCTGAGGGAAGAGCACCAGGACAGAGCCTGGAGGAGTGAGGGGAGCCGGAGCTGGGCAGAGCGGTGTGGAGGGGGACAGCGCCCCGCAGGCAGGAGCAGTGGGGGCTGCAGGCCCAGAGCCTGCGGCCTGGGGCTGAGACAAGAGCTCAGCCCCCCTGGGCTGGACCTGACAGCCTTCCCGGGCAGCCCGAACTGGCTGCTCTCCTGTGCTTGTGGAAGCGAGCTCATCCAGAGGCTACGAGGGTGCGAGGGCAGCTCTGTGGCTCAGGGTGACTTAGCCCTTTCCACTTGGGGTTCCTTGCTGTCATGGGAGACAGTCCGGCCCTACTCAGCTGTGAGAGACACTGCGTGAAAAGAGCACAGCATGGGGAGCAGCGCGCGGAGGAGCTTTAGACGGCCATGGAGTGAAGCCCCTGAACAGCGGTGCACTGGGCAGCTGCCTGTCGCAGAAGCAGGAGGAGCAGAGTGCTTCAGGAGGCAGCAGGGAGATAGGGTGCCAAGGCTGCTTCCTTCTGATTGAGCTGCGGGTAGGCTTATGATAATCATGGAGCAAACTTTTCAGGTCGAGCATTACGGGAAAAATCGAGGTCCAAAAACACTCCTTGCTCTTGGGAGAAAGCCCCCCCCCCCCCGACAGTGGCCAAGCAGCTCACGGGTGCGCAGCGGCTGGAGGTAAGGACATTCCAGCAGAGCAACAGCAGACGCGGGAGACACAGACTGGTGAGCTGGAGGACTCAGAGCTCGGTGTGGGGCACAAGGAGAAGAGGGCAGGGTAGGGTGTCCCAAGACAAAGCTAGAGGGTGACAAGGGTAGACTCCTGCCAGGGCTTGGGCCGCTGCTCCTACAATTCTATGTCACCTAGTCGCCCCACTGTCCCCGGTCATCTGGAGATACAAACAAGCAAAGGAGGCGAGGGCAAGGAATTCATCCAGAGTGGGGAGCAGCACACAGGCATAGAGGGCAGCTGGTGGGCAGAACGGCCTGGAACATGAGCTAGGGCCAGCGTGCTGGCATCAGGCAAGAGGCAGCACGACCAGCAGGAGGACACAGGCAGGAGAAAAGTGGGTGCGCAAAGCTCAAAAGTGAGGTGAGAGAGACTCAGGACTAGATGGGCTGGGGGCTGGCAAGGCAGAGGCGGCAGGCCGCGGCCAGCAGGGGCCGTTCTGGGCCGAGACGGCGATGTGCCGCACACCGCTACGCAGAGGTGAGTGTGCTCACCAGGCACTGGGATTTCAGAGCCCCTGGTGACAGCTGCTCAGTGTCCTCATGCTGGAGGTTTCTCAGCTGACCTCCCTCGGAGAGTTGAGGTGCTAATTTCAATCATTTGCTCATTTAAAAGAGCAAATCATTGGGAAATATAAATAGCTTCTTCTCCCATAACTTGTCTGCTCTGCAAATCCTGATTCAGTCTGGAAATTAATTTTTTCCTCTGCATCAACACAAACTTAGGATACTGTACAACATACACCAGCGATAGCGATGCTCTTAAAACACAGAGCAGAACTGGAGAGGAGGCACACAGGAGTGGAGCGGAGAAGGCGTCATTCCTGTCTTATGCACGCTTCCTTATCAAGGTGCGCAGCGTATGCCCTCAGTGCCAGCCGTCCAGGCAAGGCAACAGCAAATCCAGCTCTCAGAGCCCTTGGCACAGGGAGAACTATCTGCTTAGATCCCTGGCAAGCCTGCCGATGCCAATGCAGCTGACTGCAAAACGGAAGATGTACGAGAGATAAATGGTGAAAAGAGAGAGCAAAGGGCGCAGACAATGGCTCCGCTTTCTGAGGTGGCAGTGCCCATGCTGGGCAGGCAAGGAGAAGGGCAGTCCCATGTGCTACTGGCGCCTAGGAGTCTTTCCAGCAGGCCAAAATGGCCAGACGACTGCCAGGAAAAAAAGGGGGGAATTTATTCTTTTGCCCATGCATTTCATACCTAAGAACTTATAGAAAATAACCTGGCTTTCCTGTAAAGATTATGCAAAAGATTATTCATAAATGCATCATTTAAGGACCAGAAACAACCAACATGAACAAGTAGAACAAAGCAAAACCAACTGCGGCACTCATCTGCCAAGATCCAGTTTTTCAGAATACTCAGAAATAATGTGCAAGCAAGTAGGAAACAACCTGTAGATACATGAGATTTAATAAGCTGAAAAACTAAGATTAACAAGCTAAGATTAAATTGAAAGTTAAGATGCCTAAAAAAGTTAAGATATGAAACAAGGATGTCCCCAATTCAATTTTAAAGATGTATTACACGGCTTTAAAGAAGAAACAACCTGAAGGACATCGCTGTGTTATGATGCACCCTGTGCTTTATGAAGGGAGCGCCAGCGCCGAATGAGACATAGACACAGGCTGCTGCTGCTGCCGCTGCTGCGCATTATGCTGCATTACAAGTTTCCCGTATTTACACCGACAGCCTGGCCACGCCCACACTTATGGCACTCAGTGCAGTATTTACTGCTTCCACATGAAGTCCTTACAAATTTGCTTTCGCGAAGACCAGAAGTGCAGACCCCAAGTCTTACGGAGCAAATGGGTCTCAGGATGTAGATTGCACAACAGGCAGGGGTGCGATGAACAGGGTGCAGACCTAGGCGGGATGCTACAGGGTGAAATCAAAGTTAAAACACTGGTGGAATCCTTTTCTCCAACAAATTAAGTTCAAGTGGAAAAATGGAAAGGTACAACTTTTGCATCAAAAATAAAGCTGGGCGTGGTGGCGCACGCCTGTAATCCCAGCACTCCAGAGGCTGAGGCAGGAGGATCGGTGTGAGTTTGAGACCAGCCTGGGCTACAAAAGTGAGCTAAAGGCCAGCCTGAACTGCACAGCGAGACCCTGTCTCAAAAAGGGGAAGAGAGAGAGACAGAGAGACAGACAGAGAGACAGAGAGACAGAGAGAGGCAGAGAGGCAGAGAGAGGCAGAGAGATACATCAATGAAGTATAGGCACGAGCCTTATTCTAGTTGAACCATGTAAACAGACTTAACAGAAATTAAGAGATAACTGTGGAAATTTGAACACTAATCAGGTACTTTGATGGGGTGATTTAATTATATTGTGATGATATCGTTAAGAGAGTTTGTACTTATAGGAAATACTAATACACACACACACACACACATACACACACACACTAGGAAATAACTTCACATCAAAATTATCTCAGGACGGGCTGTGGAGATAGCTCAGGGGCGCAAATGCCTGCCTGGCAAGTGCAAGGTCTTGAGTTTGATCCCTGGTTCCGCAAAAAAACCCCCAAAAAACCTCCAAAACATTCCTAAGATTATCTGCAGGAGGAGAAGCTTGTCGGGAGGGCCCGGGAAGCAAGTGAGCCTTCTGCCGGCTGGATGGAAGCTGGTGATGAGGACACGTTCTACGATTTCCTTTACTTTGATAGATCTTTAAACTAGCCTGTAATAAAAGTCAAAAATTATTGTTAAAGAGAGAATTGCAGTTAGCCTTACAGAGTGAACACGCATGCTGCAAACCTGGTGGGCTCCCACTAAAAGCTGGTGATCGTGCTGACAGGTAAGGGTTTAGCTGGGGTCTGACGCAGCTTCTGGGAGCTGGGAGCGCTCAGAAGCCTCCACGCTGCGAGCCACGGCCCATTCCATGCCACCTCAGCCTAAGGGGGACTGCTTAAAAGCTGAGGCAGGTGCATAAGCAAACGACTGCAGTAGCCATGGCGCCCAGACACGCATTACTTGCAAGCGGCAGATACTCTCGGGGAGAGCGTGAGCCTCCAGCCTGCCACCAACAGTGAGCATGTGACGGAGGGGACGGAGGTGCCGGACACTCTGTGAGATGGGCGCAGGGGAGCACGCTTCCCGCCTTTGACACTGAGTTATTTAAATATACCACAGAAATATCCACAGTACCACTTTAGGATCTGGGGAGCTCTCAGGAGGATCAGAAGGCATCCTCAGTACGAGGGCCTTAGACAGTGGGCGGGGACCAAGCGCTCCAGCCGGCAAGCGGCTATGATTCTAGAGCAGGGCGGGAGCTCATCTCCTCAGGAACCTGTGTTCTTCATCCAAACCAACAGCCTCCTTAGACCTGAGGGACCAGGGGGCCAGAGACGGGGGTGGGTGGGGTGGGTGGTGAGTGGGTGGGGTGTGTGTGTGCCCTGGCTGAGACTGCAGGTGGGCAGAGAGACTCACAGAGACCCAGGTCCATGCCCGCAGGCTTAGGCCGTGCGCAGCAGGCTGCCCTGCAGAGGCCACTTAGGCCTGACTGCAAGGACCCAGGAGAGAGGAACCCGGAGCGGCTCTCTGTGGGAACAGGGACCGAGCCAGCTCCTCGGGTGTGGTGGGATGCTGAGAGCACACGGCCAGAGCTGGCAGCAGCCACCGCCCAGGGCGCTCTGGTCTCACATACCTTCCTAAATGCCTGCGGCTGCAGGTGAGAGGCGACACCAGGCAAGACCAAGGCCGACACACTCAGCTCTGTGGTGGGCAGCTTGGGCATTCAGTGGCTTCACATGGGCAGCACCGTGTGCACAGGCCCCGGCTGTGTGGGGCCTGGCGCTCCTTCCTGCCCAGAAGAGGACGGAGCGTGTGCCTCCTCTGCCATCCTGGCCAGCCCATCTGCGTCCCTGACCTGCCACCTCCTGCATGTGTGTCACTCTTCCCCTGGATGTGGAGTGAATGTTAATGCTAGCCTCTGCTCGGGGTCCCTCCCCGAGGTGGGCAAAGACACACGGAGCGGGCTGTCTGTCATGAGTGTGTGCACGGACTCGCCTCTCCACACCTCTTTCTCCCCTTCTCTCTCCTGAACTAGAAATCCAAACACAACTGACACAGACCTCAGAGGCTGAGGACGCCGTTCTGAGGAAGTGTGCTTCTCTGCCCCACTGAGTTCAGGCCTCAGTCTCTAGCGGTTTGGCTTCCCCTGCTCTGGGTGCTCCCCGTGTCTGCAGCCTTGTACCACGTATCCCTCTGGCACAAGAGCTTGTCTCTAGTCCCACACAAGGCCTGCTGCAAGCTAGGGTCTGTCAGGCTGTGTTGGGCAGGGTGTGGCCAAGAAGGCCCAAGGTGGGGCAAAGCACAGCCCAGCCAGGCCATGCCACCTGCGCCCGCCCCTCCAGCCGGCTGCAGTTTGCAGCCACCTCTGCGGTGCCACCCAGCCTCTCCTCACCGACCTTTGTGTGGGCTCAGTGCTCTCCTGTGACACCCTCTCATGCCAAACCTCCCTCAAGAGCCTTAACTGCTGCTCCCAGCTTTCCTGGCTTCCTTTCACCAAAGTCCTCATCTAGACTCCCTGAACAACACAGCCCGACACAGACCCCCCGCCCCGGCATTCCATGTCCAGTTCTCGGGGCAAGTGGGGAAGGGCGAGCGGGGACCACCCACCCCTGTCCTGCAGCAGCAGCCCAGAGCAGCAAAGCTGGACACGCTGGCGGCGAGCAGCACTCTCAGGCAGGCGCTGACCAGGTGCGCCAGCAACCCCATACAGGGCGTTCAGGAGGTCCACCGCATTCTGGCACAGTCTACAAAGAGGGTTGAAGATGCCTGGCCAGGTGGCCCTCTGGCCAGCACACCCGACTGGGCCTCGATGCCAAGTGCACAGTCCTGACCACCATCCTCCCAAATTTCTGGGGCCTGCTCCACCTCACTACTGAGGCCTCTGCACCAAGGTCTCTTAATACAAAGGTCTTTCCCGCCCTGGCCCCCTTGTGTCACTTCTTGTTATCACTCTAGCACCTACTGCCTCCCTCTGGCACCTGGTTACCACTGCTCAGCAGGTGGGATCTGGTGTAGCCCTGTGTCATGCAGGAGACGTGGGAGGAGGAGCTGGAGTGAGAAGAAAGAGGCACTGAGGATGAAGAGCCGGGCAGCATCTGAGGAGAGAGTGGCCCCGCACGGACTCGTGTGGGGCGGAGGAGCTGCTCCAGCACACGCCGCACACCCACCAGGCACACCTGTGGGATGAAGACACTCCCCCAGAGAGCACCCCGACGCTGGGTGCAGCACACACCGCACACCCACCAGGTGCAATTGTGGGATGAAGACAACCCCCCAGAGAGCACCCCGAGGCTGGGTGCTGCTACCAGAGGATCCAGAGGGAGGCAAAGAGGACCCAGGCAAGTCTGGTGAGGGTGGGGAGAGATGGTTTGGGAAGGTTAAGTAGTTAGCAGTCACACGAATGAGTGCTAGAAGCCGGGCGGGGTACTGCACCCTGCAACCCGGGCACTGGGCGGGCTGATGACTGCAAGCGCAAGGCCAGCCTCAGTGACAGAGTAAGTTCAAAGCCAGCCTCAACTGTGCAGCAAAATGCTGTCTCAAAAAAAAACAAGAAACAAACAAACAAAC
The DNA here is from genome assembly GCA_004027025.1 of Myocastor coypus. Taxonomy (NCBI): domain Eukaryota; kingdom Metazoa; phylum Chordata; class Mammalia; order Rodentia; family Myocastoridae; genus Myocastor; species Myocastor coypus. The sequence continues at coordinate 4,477 of PVJA010015877.1, read as the reverse complement.
AAATAAACAAACAACAAAACCCAAAGTGAAAGCCAAAACAAAATGAGCATCAGAACTGAGTATGGAGATACAGGTTAAGAGCATCGTTCTAGCTCTAATGACCCAGCTCTCTCCCAGGGGCCCTTTCTCATGGAACCAAAGCCTCCGTGTGGTGTTCAAGACCTGGCACACCCTGGCCTCCTCCGTGCGGCTGTTCGCTCTGTCTCCCTGACCTTCCACGTGTTCAAGACCTGGCACACCCTGGCCTCCTCCGTGCAGCTGTTCGCTCTGTCTCCCTGACCTTCCACATATGCTGTGCATGCCCAGGTCGCTTTGAGGGCCCTGTACTAGGGCCACCTCCTCTGCAAGTCTAATTGGCTTCTCCTTCCTGGCCTGTCCGGTTCAGCAGTGGCTGGACCACAGAAGACTAGAGTTCCAGCTGAGTGTGGAGTGTCCCTAGGGTCTGGAGAAGCCTAGGACCACTAATAAAATTACTTAAGTCTGAACTGCAAGTAGTAGCACAGGGAGAGCCACAAAGTGTCTGGCCCAGAGACCCCTGGGAATGCACAGCTTGACCTCGTCTGTGAAACAGAACGGACCCAGAGGGACAACTAATCAGTGCTAGCAGTAGCATGGCTCACTGACCTGGGCCAAAGAAACGCGGAGCCTGAGCTTGTGATCTTGTGATTTTGGACAGTCTTTACACCTCTTCCACCGCTCCACCCAAGTGAGCTTAGGGTTGCTAAGAGAAAATAAAGAATAAGCTAAAGCAGACGCTTAAAATTTTTGTCTTTGTCTCAAGGTACTAATACTCCAATCCCGATTCATTGTTTAATCACATTTCCCATACTGATCAAATTCTTACAAAATGTCAAAGCACTATTTATGGATGGTGGCAATGCCAAGGAGGAAAAAAAGAAATTCCAAATTCTCTAGACCTATGCAGACAGTGACGCAAGGAAAACCTGGCCTTAGAATTCTATAATCACTGGGACAGTGCCCTCGGCCCTATTAAGCTATGCCTACCTTGAGACCCTAACATCTATAACTGAACAAACTAAATGATCCTTTCAGCTGTCGCCACATAGAATCACACTGCTTACTGAGCTACAACCATGAAAAATTCAGGAAGAAAATGTTGATCCATTATTCTGAAATCATATGGCTTTGTAATAAATGTTTTAAGCTAAAAAGTAATAAAACTGTACCTACAATGCTTATTGTTAAATAAAGTACAGGTTTCTCTCTTTAAAAACATCCTTATTAAAAGTAATTTTAAAAAAGATATTGCATAGGACTGGGAAAGACAAAATAATAACTATTAGGTTGGAAAAGAAAAAAATAATAATGCTAGAGATTTTCTAAAGTTACGTGATCAACTGAAACCCTGTCATAGTAAAAATGGAAAATAGCATGGTACACCAAAACAAACCATTTTAGTATGTAAAAAAAATGTTTAATTTAGTTAGTTAATACACTTGGCCTTTATCTATATACTTAAAAATATGTATCTATATTCTTTATGTATATGTAACACATTTTATTTTTTGGTATTTTAAGGAAGGGTCCACAGGGTGTTCAGGGTCTCACTACCAGATCTGTCTGGCAGTGATTCGCCTGTTTACAGCCTCTCAAGAGCTGGGATTACAGGGGCACGCCACACGTCCAATCTCAATGGCCTCTCAGTGGGCCCCGGGGGTAGAGATGGCATGGCAGGCCGGGGGATCAAACCCTTGGCCACTGCGCCTGTTTGCAGACACTTTAATCTGCTGAGCTATTTGGCTGGCCCTTATTTAACACATTTTAAAAATTTATTTGTTGGTACAGGGTTTTGCTATGAAGTTTCCACTCAGAGCAATCCTCCTGACTCGGTCTCCCCAGGACTGGGGTTACAGGTACGTGCCACTACTCAGTGCTGGGGATCAAACTGAGGACCTTGCACTTGCCAGGCAGGTGCTTAGGCCACTGAGCTGTCTCCCCAATCCCCCTTTAATACATTTAAAAATAACAAAACTATAGCATCTTCCAGCTTGTTACTTGGTTTCACTTTTATGCCAGAACATTTAATTTCTGCAACAAACACAGTTTTGTAATACGTTACCTCAACATGCACATAAATTAAATTTACACTAATAAACTAATTTATGGTAATTAGCTTATGCTATTTGTCCACTCTAAAATCTTATTTGTGAAAAGTAACAGAACTCTGCACTCACTGATGCTTCTTGCAGCCGCACTCTGTCTGTCCTCCCTGTCTCACAGAGTGCTGGGAGAACGAAAGGAGATAACACAGGTAAAGGCACAAGCCTGCGCTCCACCCCAACGACTCCGCGACTGCCGCAGACCATTAATACCCCAAATATTTGGGGTGATATAATTCAAAAGTCATGTTGGCTAGTGATTCAGGGAATAACTTAACCAATCAAGTTAAGTTTCTTTTTCTTTCTAAGCAGAAACAGTTTTTTTTTTTTTTTTCTTGTGCGTGTGTGTGTGCTCATTTTTGGTTTTGATTTCAGAAAGAACTTTTGAATAGAACTTGGCTAAAAGTTTTAAAACATTCTTGGAACATGTCTTCCCTTTAAAGGATCAGAGTCTCTCATCTTTACTCGAGCAGTTTCAAGCTACACTTAGACTAGTCCAATTCTACTTTATTTTTGTGAAATGACAGATGAAGCAGAAAAGGTAGTTAGCCTAAAATTCTTTCCTAAATTCATTTTTGGAAGTTAAACATCATATGTCTGCACTGTGTAGCTTTTCAACGTCTAGATCCAGCGCACCGTGAACAAGGAAGAAGAAAGCATCCTGGCGTCTTTCACATCAGCTTCAGCATACATGTCCGCTTCCCAGCAGTGGTCTGGGACGTCACCACTGGACTGTGAACAGCACAGAAAATGTCCTGCAGGCGCGGCTGTGCACAGGGTGGCAGCACTGAGGTGAGGACAGAGGCGAGGAGAGCTGGGGCTGGCCCAAGGAGGCAGGGTGCTGGCACCTCACTGGCAAGGCGCTTTGGGGTGTGCAGGTACTTTGGCTTCAATTCAGACACTGCCTTTAATTCTGGCAGAGGTGGCATGCCCTGTGGAACAGCTATCAGGAACCGTTTCTGAACAAGATCAGCTGAGCGCCCCTCACAGGGAAAGGCTTCCTCTTCCTCTCCCTGCGCTGGCCAGCAGAAGGGGAGCCCGGGCTGGCCACACTGAGGCACGGCCCCAGACCCACGGTGGAAGCACAGCGACGCACCTCTAGCATATATTAAACATAACCTCAGACAATGATTAAAACTGATCCAAGACAAGAACTGTAGAACAACAAGACCCGGGAACAGGACTACTTATGAAAACGAAACTACTCGCAGAATTAAGAGTTGTAACTATTGAAATCAGGTTGCGATGCCCCAAGAGAAGGACTTTTAAGGAAAATCTCTGTAATACTACTTTTTGAAAAAAAATTATAAACATCACTATAAAATAAATGTTTAATGATTAAAAATTCAAAAACAACAGTCACTTGAGTACTACCTATTCATCAGCATTTTTCTTAGAAACATAGTGAAAATAAATGAATATACCAAGATCTTTGAATTAATTCTTGTCATTTGAAAAAAGTATTTTTAGCAACTGCCTAAGATGCCTCAGACCTTTTACAGACCACCAGGTTTACAAGTATTCACTGCACTGACGAACTTCTTCTCCTCATAGGTAAACAGTAAAACCTCATTCGATGTGTAATCAAATTTATTGATAATTTACTATTATTTTGATTTGGGTGAACAATTATGGCAATATGTTTTACATATAGCATGTTTTAAATGTGACATGTACCCAGCTACTGACGAAGAGTATCTCAGAGGTTTTCCTTCAAAAGTGAAGTGCATCATACTAAAGGACAAGCATGCTACAGACAGTGAAGGCAGTTACTGGCATGATAACTAGATCTGAAGATGATCAGGTATTATGAAGCAAAAAAAAGAAAGCATAAAATGTCACCAACCCCCAGTGGGTGTGACCTATACTACCAGGCACCGTCCTTTTCTGAAATATTTTACACTCCTCCAAGACCAACAACTAGTAGAGCTGCTTCTACCACTTGTGACATAATTAACCTACTTTATTAAATGTCTAATTCTGTTCCAGTGCTGAAATTATATGCATGTGAATAGAGATTGGCAAATAAAATATCACTAATATTGGAAGAGAAATACAACCTCGATTAAAATTTTAATGAATCACCTTAAGCAACAGTAAAATTTAAAAAAAATTACTTAGTTCTAAAAGAGGGATATTAAAAATACAAAGAAAGCAATTTCACAGCTGAGATGCAACTTTTAATGATATGCTGATCGTTTTAATACTTATTTTTAAGGTTACAATAAATCTTGTCCAAATACATAAAAAGTGACAACTCTCCCATAAACTACAAATTTGTACAAATTTTCTTTGAAGCAATGAAGCTAATTTCTTTTCTTTGGAATGGAATAAGTAAAGAAACTTTGTTCAGGAAA
>PVJA010015876.1:0-36008 GCA_004027025.1 Myocastor coypus | reverse complement strand
CAAATATTCCTGTCTCCACAGTCTTGGTGCACAGTATATGTATTATCATTTTTATATAAGAGATTAGAGACAAGGATTCAGTCACCCCTACTAGTACAGAATCCTTTGCGCTCCTTTATCTGATGCCTTAGTCAAGAGTTTTTAGTTTCCTTTCCAAAGGTCTCCTAAAATAGAGTGGTAAAAAGGAGACAAGAGACAAGGAGCACTGAAGTCAGCAACGACATCCACAATAATTGGTCACAAACTCCAGAAGACACCCCATGATCACAGGTGACTTTGAGGAGCCACCTATATAAAAACCATAACAATATATGATAATCAACTTTCTTCAATGATTTTAATAATTCTGTCATATAGTAAGTTCAAATTTATTTGTTCAAGTTTGTTTGACTTCTTTTTGTATTTTTAGGGAAGAGTCTATAGGGTGTTCAGGGTCTCACTACTAGTTCAGAATCATAGTGATCCACCTGTATACAGCCTCCCAAGAGCAGGCATTATAGGCGTGTGCCACCATTATAGGCGTGTGCCAGTTACAATCACCTTCTCAGTGTGCCCCGGGGATGGGGCTGGCATGGAAGGCCTGGGAATTGGAAGCCTGGCCCATGTGACTGCTTGCAGTTGCTTTAATTTGCTGAGCTATTTGGCTGGTCCTTATTTGTTGAATTATGATTAAGGAACTATTTTGTGGTAGTTATTTACTAACTTGTGAGAATGTTAATCTCTAAATATCTTAAGTTTAAATATATCTTTTAAAAAGTGACCACTGTTGTTAGTTGTTTCTTCATATCTATGTTAACTATTACACCATTTGCAAATAACTTTATAATATATATGCTACAATCATAACGTTATGCTCAGAATATTATTGAAAGAGTTTTCAACTGAGTTACTCCAGTATAATTACTTACTCTGAAATGTACTTTTAGCAATCAACAACACACGGTTCTCCACAAACTATCAAATCTTGTCTTTGAAACTTACATTTTTCTATATGATGTATAATTTCAAGAAAGATTAAGCACATCTGTTCTATAATCTATTATTCAAGAAATCATAAATCTTCACTGATTTTAAGAACCATACATATACAAATATCTCTTTTGTTACAGTTTGATCTGTGGATATCTTATGGGACTTTATACATTACAGATTATCTAAATTATGTAAATCATATTATAGATGGAGGGTTTTTTTGTTGGTTTTTTTTTTTTTTGTTGTTGTTGTTGTTGTTGTTTTTGCTGCAAAAGGGTTTATTTTCTTTTGGTCCAAGATTTGGAAGGGGGCTCCAGAAATGTAAGATCAGCAACAAGGAGTTATCCACAAAGGAATGATGTTGTCTAGTCTTTGTGCACAGTTGTCTGTTGGGTGCAGTTTTCGGATAAAAGCAGTTTCTGAGAGAATCGTTTCCTTTGCAATGTTTTGATACATGTCTTTATCCAATTCATCTTCTAGGAGGCAAACAGCAGCAGGGCTCCCTCTGAACGCCCTTGTTGTGAACGCATTGGCTATGAACATCGGGAGCTTCATGGTCCTCAGGGTTCATGCTGCTGGACTCACTGCACTCCTGGTTACATTTTTTTTTTTTTTTTTTTTTTTTTTTTTTTTTTTTTTTTTGCAGGACCAGGGTTTGAATTCATGATCTTGCACTTGCCAACTTGCCAGGCAGGCACTTGTGGCACGGAGCTATCTCCCCGATCCCAGGTTTATCTTCTTTTTATTTATCTTCTTCACAGTATTCTATTGCATGCATATTTCCCAAGAATATCAAATCTTCAGGGCTGGCGGTATAGCTCCGCGTATTTAGCGCAGAGGAAGCACAGCAGTCAGGGTTCGGTTCCTGGCCCCTTGTTCTGCACTGGCCCATCTCTAGAGTGTGCTGAGCCAGTGATACGTCTGTAATCCCAGTGCTTGGGAGGTATAAACAGAAAGATCACTATGACTCAGTAGTGAGACTCTAAAAAAAAGGAATATCAAATCTTCAAAAACTCCATTTGGGGCTGGGGATGTAGCTCAGTGGTACAGTGCTTATCTTGTGCGATGCTCTGTGTTCAATCATTAGCACCTTAGCCCGGCCGCCCTTCTGTGCACAAGAGTACTTCGCGCGTCCTGTGCCAGCGGAGTCGCTTCTGTGTTAGATGGAGGTTTCTGTTAATTTTCTTTCACATCGTATTTATTAGTTAAAAATCGTGTTACCAAATATATACATACAAATCAATCAAAAAATGAGTCAAGTACATATATATTTTTAAAAAGCACTAAACACTTTTTTGGCCAACAGAAACCAGTGGCACAATCACCTAACCCCCGTACAACTAATTTGAGGACTAACATGCAATTTAGCAACTACTGTTGAATTCCTATCGTTTTGATTAGTGAAATTCTGTATTGTTTCAGAAACTTTTTACTATTTCTATTCTTAAGAAGTATAAATAATATGCATAATATATTACATTTATTTTAATGGTTATATGAAAGGTTTCATTTTAAATTATTTTATTCACTTTTATTAAGTTTATTGGTACAATTTATATATATATATATATATATATATATATATATATATATATATATATCACATTTATCATAGGAAACCCACAATTGTGTATAACATGTCTTTGTGCCTCTTTTTCTTCCCATTCCTCTCTTTTTTTCAGTCCTTCTTCCTCTCCATATTTACCAAGCATTGTTTACTTTTTATCCTTTATTTCTCTTACTTATCTTCTGACCCTCCTAGTTCCCCTTTCCTTTTAAATAATTTTGTCCTATTTCACAGTATCTATTATACATTTTCACTCTTAGTTACATTTCCAATTCTCACACCAAAGCATCCAGTAACAAACATGGGTGCAAGGATATCACTGTGATATGTTTTCCATTGTCTTTGGGTAGATATCAAGGAGGGGAATAGCTAGGTCAAACGGCACCTCTAGTCCTAACTTTTTGAGGAATGTTTATACTGATTCCCACAGTTGCTGCACCAGTCTACATTCCTTCCAATTCCTTTTGTACCACAGGTACTCCAGCATTTGTGATTGGTTCATTTCTTGGTATTGAGCACTTTCTTTTTTACTTAGAACTTCACTTTGTTTTAATTTACATCTCTCAAATAATCAGTGATACTAAAGATTTTCTCATATGTTTATTTGATGCTTGTACTTTCTACAGTGTCTGTTCATTTCAGATTCCCATGTTTAGACTGGTTCTTTAAATTTTAGGGAATCTGTTTTTGTACAATTCATTATGTGACCTAGATATTAGTCCTTTGTCTGGAGACACATTGGCTAAGACTTTTTTTCTTCCCACTGCGTCGGTTGCCTTTTCACGATGTTGGTAGTTTCTTTTGATGTGTGGAAGCTTTTTTAACTTTAATTTTAATTTCTTTATATATTTAGTATAGGATCTACAAGGTCTCACTATGCAGATCAGATTCATAGTGATCCTCCTATTTTCAGCCTCCCAAACACGGCGATTATAGGAGCACAGCACCGCGCCCAGCCTCAGCCATGGTCTCAGCACTCTTCTGGGGTGGGGTCAGCCCTGTATGCTGAGAATTCACACCCAGTCCCTGATCCTGCCTAAGTAGGTGCTTGAGTCCACTGAGCGACATGGCAGGCCATTATTCTCTAATTATTATTTTCTCTTTCATGTCTATTAATTGATATGTTATTCTTCACATACATATTTTTATATGTACAGATTGTCTTCAGAATCAAATATAGTTAAACAATGACACTGTCTTTTACCCAGAATCCTACAGGTTAGGATGAGTGAGTAACACTTTGTTGACCTTTACATTCTTCTAGTATGGTTTTTCTTTAATATATTCTTTCAAGAAATTGTTACAAAAGATGGGGAAAATAACATTCAGACACATGATGTCTTCTATATGTGGCCCTAGCCCTTCAAGGTCAGTGAGGGCTCAGGACATAAAAGAAACTATGCTATAACATTCTATAACTCAGTGGTTTCCCAAATTTTCTGTTCAAGGAGAATATGGGACGACAGAAGGAAGGCATCAGCGATGTATAGTGTGCCTAAGGAGAGTCACCTAGAGAGAAAACATTCTCTTGGGCTTTCACAGAGAGCAAACTGGTTAAGCAATGGCCGTGACTCATCCAGACCCCTGACAGTGAAATTTCTACAAAGTACTATACATGGTTTCAAAGTAAATCCTCAGGGGATTTGACTGACCTTGGGAGATACAAAAATTACATGTTTTATTATACAGATCTTGCTTTAACTTGTCCTTAACCACCCAGCAGAAAAACATAACCATGAGGAATAAAATGTAAAACCAGATTAGTATGCTGAGTTGTAAAAGGCTTAAATCTATGGCTTCCAACATTGCCAGTTTTGCCAATGATGCACTGGGATTATGGAACATTGGATTATATATACACCTATCTCTTATTTCAATGAGAAGAAAATTTTTGTACCAATAATGATTGGAAAAACTATCACATCTACATCCTGAGGTCTGTGTAACTAGTAGGAGGACAAAAATATGCATTTTATCAAATATTGGAAATGTACTACTGACATGTTTTGAAACTCTCACCTTGTTCTTTCTTATTAAAAGTAATAAAAATAAATAAATAAGTAAAACTGTATCCTGTTATTCTTCTGGTGGCGTAATGTATAGTATTTGATTATTAAACCCAGGGTCTAAGCTGTATTTGCAAGACAGTTGGGTATGATAAGGTTGAGTCTCATAACAATATTTTTATTAATAAGGATATATACTTATTTGTCAGAAACTTAACAAGTACAGATTTAAAAAAATAAATACCACAAGAGATGAGACCTGAAATGATGGAGAAAGATAAATTTCATGCTCAAAAGGATTTCAAAAGGAAGTTTAGTTGATTTAAAAAAAAGAAAAATGTTCCTGAACATTAATTGAAGCTAAGAAGTCAAATGCTAGCAGAGGCTGTAATGAGGGAAAGCTAGGTCTATGCCATGTAACCAACATTGCACTAAACTAAAACAAACAAACAATAAAACAAATAAAATAAACTATGAAACCTCCAGCAACTGTCAAACCTTTCCTTCCCTAAGCTTGTGTGCCAGGTGTTTGTCGCAGCAATGAGAAAAGAGTAACTAAGACAGGACTCTTTCCCTTTTACATGAGAAATAGCACCTGTTTTCTTCTACCTGTCTTTAGTAAGCTTTGTTTTACTTTACTCAAAAGAGAGTTATCATATATTTAGTGGCTAATCCATTCAAATTTGCATTGATTGCTCATGGTTAACTTTAGTTTTCCCATTTAATGTAATGTTCCCTATTTAGGAATCTCTTTTTGTACTTTGTACAGGTTTATTCATTATATTAAGTCAAAATGCTCATTTTTAATAATTATTCTCTACATATCTATTCTCTGTATATCATTTCTATTTACAGTTGAGGATGTTGACCTTTTTATCTGCATATCTGTTACAAAAATATAATTTGTGTCAATATGTTCTCTAAGATATATATAATAGATTATATATTATATATATATTATACTATATATATATATATATATATATATATATATATATGATAGTTGTTACATAGAAACAAATATTTTTCTACTCTTAAAGCAAATTTAGGGCCAGTGGATTAAAGTGCCTGCAACAGGGATTCGATCCTTGGGGTGCGTTGAGATGGCAATTGAGATGCCTTGCTAGCACTTGCCTATAATATCAACCCTTGGAAGGCTGTAAACAGGCAGATCACTACTGAGTCCAATGTAGTAGTGAGACCCTGAAAACCCTGTAGACCCTTTCCTAAAACACACACACACACACACACACACACACACACACGCACAAAGTAAATTAACATTTTTTTCATACTTAAATTAGCAAGTATTGACCACATTTATTTGCTCTGGGATAGTATGACTTTTCTTACATCCATTCAGAATTTATTTGTGCTGCCCCAAGATTCTTCTTGAAGGTTAAAAGTTACTTACTAGCTAAGTAATCTAAACTCAGAAGCTTGTGGCTAATATCAGACAAAAAGTCTTTTGACCTGAAAGAATTGAATACCAAGACAAAAACAAGAATATACAAGAATCCCTTTTCTGGCATGTGTGATGGTTACCTCACAGAGAGGGAATTAATTATAAATGTGAATAAAAGCAGGTTTACTTCTTAACTAAGAGAAGGAGCTAGATTTGTATCAGGTTGCTGGGATAAGTGACGGTCTGCTTTATCATTATGTTAGCTCTAGTTCTATAGAAGTATCTATGGAGAACTCTTTATCACTTAAGAAGATAATAGACCATGTATGAGATGACTTCTTCATTTGAAGAGATTTGAGGGAAAGACATCCTTGGTGCCTGTCCCGGGGTAACTGTCCAATGACTATTTAAGGCCACAATTGCAGCCTTTTGGCACTGCTCCAAGGTGCCCAGAACAGGGGGTTGCAAAAGCTGACAACTTAAGTATCTGTTTAAAAATGTTGAAAACATATTACTCTTATTTTGGTGATCTCAGACCTGATCTGAAAAATATGGGCGATTGCTAAAGGATTCTGCTGTATTGCCATACTTTCAGGGTACCATTTAATTATTTAGTTGCTATTATTGTTATTGAGAAACAATATTCAACACAAATAACTGTAAGCAGGCTTTTAAAAAAAGCCCTACTTTTTAGGAGTACTTCTCCAAGGTAAGATGAGCATAGGGGAAGGGTTTTGGAGAAGAAATGGGATATCATGTGAACCCATAACATGAGAGACAAAAAGAAAGCTAAGCAGGATAATATGGTTTTCTAAATTATATTACACCTCTAACCAGGCTCCACTTTATGAGCACACCAGCCATGGAGTCATCAAGGTACTAACCCACTAACAAGTACAGCAGCCCAAGATCCAGTCACCTTCCAAATAAGCAAGGATTTTGGAAAAATCTTCATTTTTTTTAATAGATTTCAGACTGAGGGTCAACATCTCTTTTTTTTCTCATTTTTTTTCTCTTTGTGGTCATCCTTGATGACCTTCTAAATAGAGAAACTATGGTTACTTTCAAAAGATAAATTATTATGCATTTCCAGAGCTTTTAAAAGTTTTCATATGAGGCCAACGAGATAGTGCAGTAGACTAAGCACCGGCCTAGAAAGGGCAAGGTCCTGAGTTCAATACCTCATACTGTGAAAAAAAAGTAAAAGTTTTAATATAGGTGAACATATTGTTCGGCCTAGTTTCTTTGCCATATAGATTCTCTAGTTTATATTTTGCAGAAATCGTCTAGCACATCTTGGGAACAACCCATGTCCTTTGGGAAAATCTGCCAGTGAAAAGCCTGTGTCAACAGTATTCACACTGATTGTCACTTAAGGTCCACTAACAGTAGCATTATTATTTCCCAATTTCTTTCTCAAACTTCAGAAGAGTGATAAGGAAAATAATAATTAGCTCTTTTTATGTGCTATATAATTCTTTCCTTTTTCCTTTCACAGCAGAAAAAAACTCTATTATTACAAAATATTTTTAAGTAAAAGGAATGAATTTAACCATATATAGAGAAGCAGATGAAAACTCAGACAAATTTTCATTTGCTCATATTTATTTGAATATTTTTACTCATAAATATATAAACATTAAAATATTCGTGAAAACACATCTCAATATCTGTAATCTGTTAATCTCATTTAAAAATATCAGCAGTAATTCACAACTTGAAATTGATAGCAGCAAACATTTAATAGCAACAACAATAATAATAATAATATTTAAAAGCCACTATCATAGGTACCAAACTACCAAATTAAAAAAAAAAAATTGCTGCTCTTTACAGCCAGATTAAACCTTCTGCCCTCTACTTTCTGACACCAGGCAACTGTACTTATTCTATTTATAGAATTTGCATTAGAAAACATGGAACTGAACATTCTATCCATGCCACTTAATGAGTAAATCCTTTCCTGAACTGTTGTTAATTTTACAGTTCAGAAATGTCTTCGTCAAGTATTTAAAAATCATTTCTTGTAAATGTAACCTTTGAAGTAGAGGGGACACTGATTTCCTAGTCTGTGGAAATGTACATGCCCAAAGTCTATATAGAGTAATTGGCAAACACCAATGGTCTAATCCTTTTAATTGAACTCATGGAAGGACATTTTTCCATTCCTTTTCTCAGAAATCTTCCATTCAGCCTCTCTCTTTCTCATTACAACAGTATGGAATAATAACTTTATGACTTGTTATCTCTGGTTCAATTTTTATTTAAACATAAATATTTAAGGTTCTGAATCACAGAAATAAAGTTTTTACTTACTACCAAAAGAAAATTTAACATTCGTAATTCCTAATCCAAAAATGAGTGCCTGCTCCTATGTGTTTGTGTTCATGTATGCAAAAGACACTGGATACATCAAGTATTTCAGATTTAGGTCACCATATGAAACATACAGTGAGTCTTTTAGAGATCAAAAGAAATAATATTAATAACTATTAGAATTAAGTTTCTTGGTAATCTAGCAGGATCAGGCAATGCTTGCCTGTCAAAAAAATATTAAAAAGGTCAAGAGTTTGTCACTTGATGGATAGACTCTTAAGGATATGCCTCTGTAGGGATAACAGAGATCGAAAAAGTTCATCTTATGAGGAGAGAAGTGAAGTGACAGATTGCAAGAGTGATTAGCCAGATGTCCACTTCAAGGTGTCTTCCAAGTGAGGGCAGCAGGTAATGTGCCTTGCAATCTAATTTAGTATAGAAGACATCTTTAAACTTTTGGTACAAAATCATCCCACAGTGCTTAACATTAATTTATGATTAATCCATGCCTCATCTTGGGAAGTTTTCAAAACTAGTTTGTCATGGATGATACTGGTTTGTACACAGTTTAAGGTGATAATTCCAACTTTTTATAATGATGAAAAAATTAAGTCAATTAAAGTTTTTCAAATATTCCCTTTGTTCCTCTAATTTTATGTTAATTTTAAGACTTTGAGTGCACAAACTTAAGTTCTGAGGTAACTGATTTTATGAAGTAGTTTATTATACATAGAGACTATATATATATATATATATATATATATATATATATATATATATATACATATATATATAAGCTCTCATTTGCATGTATATATATATATATATATACATGCAAATGAGAGCTTATACAACCTATTGAGCCATCATGGAGTTAAAACAAGTTAATTTTAGGCTCTATGATTGCAAGGGGTGCTCAAAGTGATGAGCTCAAAGTGTTTTTGGACAGTTGCTAGTATGGCAAACTGCCTCTTGGGAGAACTTGGTCCTAGAGATATTTTATATGCATTTTCAATTTTGTCTCAACAGCTGGCAATGTAGTGGGCTTTTTGCAATATATGACGTCCACTAGGGTCCCCCAACACCATCTGTTGAAAGAAAATTGTATTATTTTTCTTTTCTAGAAGTATATATATATATATATATATATATATATATATATATATATTGGCAGACTGCATGTATCTGAAATAAATTTGATGCACATTTTTGTTTGTTGTGAAAAATACAATTCAAGGATTATATTTTTAAGTCTTTATTTAGTACAAGGCCTCACTATGCAGCTTGGACTCATAGTGATAAAATATTATTTTGAGATATGATATTTCTAGATGATCTCATTAGAATATAATCTATTTCCTAAGTATGTTTCTGGATTATGCATGTTTTGTGTATTTATCAATTTTAAAATTATATTTTCATTGCATGCAATATAAATAGTGATTTCGCTTTAAAACTGATGAGAAACTGACACATTTGCAATATTTTTTTTTATTTGTCTTTTTGAGACAGGGTCTCACTATGCAGTTCAGGCTGGCCTTGATCTCACTTTTGTAGCCCAGGCTGGTCTCGAACTCACATCGATCCTCCTGCCTCAGCCTCCCTTGCAATAATTTTTTTCAAATTTTTAATTACATTGCTTTAATGAACTCAGAAAGTTTCACACCGGGTTGAGACTTCATTTGGACATATATATTTGCTTTTTAAAATGAAACAATTTATCCAGAGTACACACACAGAAAGAAATGCTTTCTCTCTGTCAATAAGTATGTTATTTTAGAACGCTCCCATGTTTTAAAAGAAGCAAAACTAAGATGGAGATTCCCTTAAATTACCACAACTTCTTTTCTCGATTGCTGACATCATACATTATGATACATTTGTCACTACTGATATATTACCATTAAATAAACTTCTTCCTTTTCTCTGATTTCATTTGATTCCCTCTAATGTCCTTTTTGTGTTCTATAATTCCACTCTGGATACCATATTATATTTAATCTTCATTTCTCCCTAGCTTCCCGTGATCCGTGACAGTTTATCAGACTTTTTTCGTTGCACTGACAGCTTTGATGAATGTGCCAGTCAGGTATTTGGAAAATGTCACTCAGTTTTGCTTTGACGAATGCTTTTCTCATGGCTGGACTTGTGTTATGGTTTTGTGCAAGATGACCACAGAGGTGAAAAGACAGTTTCAACCCATCATACCAAAAGTGCACATTATCATCAATATTTGTTACTGCTGACCTGGCGCATGTACAGTTTACTAGATTTCCCTACTATAAAGTAACTCTTTGCCCATCCACTTTATGTACTGCTGGAGCTGGCTGACTTTATGTGTTAATTTGAAGAGGTCACAGGCAGCATAAATATTTGATCAAGTATTAGTCAGGGTGAAATGACACCATCAACATTGTTGTGCATCCTCTTTGCCAACTAAAGATGTGGGATGTTCACCCTCAATAATAATAAAATATACCTTACTTTAAATTCATATCTACCTTCATATTTTCTACTGAATACACAGACGTAAGTTTTAGCTATCACTCTATCTCTATAAAGCTAAACATGCATTTATTCTAATGTCTCTAAACTAAATCTGCTGCCACACATGTAATTATAGTCTTGTTTAATTTCATACCTCTTTAAGCCTACTCTTTCAGTAGTACGAATCATGACACCCACAGCCCTGTATCCATTTGTTGCTTGGTAAAGATATAAATATTATTTATATGATTTTTGTTAACTAATTCATGAGAGAGACACTTACCAACTGTCATGCAGTGAATACAGCTCCTTCATCTTCAGGCTTTTGCTTTCTAGACAGAGTGTCATTTTCCAAAATTATTATTATACATACAATCAGATGAGTGTGCTACACATTTGTGATATAGTTTGTTCCTTTGCTACAATTCTATTCCTTAGATGTCTTTGAACTTTAATCATTAAGTTCATTTATTTTTAATGTGATACTTATGTATTATTCTTGTTCTCTAACCGGCCCTTTCGGTCTGCACATGAAAGCCACGTTTATCAGTGAGTGTTTCTGTAGCTCATGTGTCATATTTTGATACAAGTTTCCATCACACCAATATGGCACATTACCATTATTTCTTCTTCCATTACATTAGAATAACTATCATATTTCATGCATTTCTATTCCATCATTTTTGATATTTTCAAATTTTCCTTGACCAAAATTTTATATTTGTTCAATCGTTTTTAGCCTTTTAGCATGATAAGGTTATCATTGCTTTGAAATTTTTTACATCCAGAGCTGAGTTTACTGGTACAAACCTGTAATCCCAAATATCAGGAGACTGAGAAAGAAAAGTAATTTTAAGTTCAAAGCCAACCTAGAGTATATAAACAACCCTTTTGGCCTCAATAACAGAAATAAAAATAAAATTTTAACATTGAATAATTTTGAGGCATAGTAGCTTCTCAAATGTGCCATGTTCCAGGTTTATAATTATCTGTGTATCATCTCATATGTTCCTTCTTTTAACTATTCTTCAAGAATATGAACAAATTATATTTTTCCAAAGATATAATGGAGTGTTTTTATGAGTATATCATTTTCTCCTTTGGGAATTTATTTGTAATGGACATGTGAAAAACAACTTTAAGAAACTGAAATATATACCTCAATCCAGGATTGGGATATTAAATGCCATTTTTAATAGAAATATTTAACCATTATTTTACATTAATAATTAATTTATTTTTGTAATCAAAACAATCTTATACCAAAAATAGAAGAGATATATTTATTATATGAGAAGAAGTGACTATGACTGTACATGGAATGAAACCTAATAAGGGGAACTGAATAGAAGAGAATTGAAAAAAGGAATAGAAATTCATAATTTTCATATATGAATATAATAGAATTGATAAAATGTTTTAAATATGAACCAAATACTGAACATTTTAATAGAGAATCTAGCTTCATTATAACCTGTATTGGTCAGCTGGGCAGTGGTGGCACACACCTATAATCCCAGCACTTGGGAGGCTGAGGCAGGATGATCGGTGCAAGTTCAAAACCAGCCTCGGCTAAAAAAGTGAACCCAAAACCAGCCTGAACTGCATGGCAAGATGATGTCTCAAAAAAACAGAAAACAAACAAACAAACAACAACAAAAATAAACAACCTATATTGGCCAAGGAGGTTAGCCTACTAACCCTACTTATTTCACTTTATGCAAAACTTTGTAGCAAACTTGTTTAAATATAGCATTTGTTATTGACTTTGTGAGACAACACCACAGAAAGTGTATTATTTCTTTCTCATTGGCGGTGAGTTACTCTGATTACAATGGAAGTGTGGAGAAGTGAGCATGGCCACTGGGTAAAGGCCATTACAGTGCGGTGCCAAGCACATGCTTCCCTTTTCTTCTGAAGCCTTTAATTCACAGGGTTTTGCCTTTGAGAAGCTTGTGGTATCTCTACCACTAATTAGTAATCTTAGCTAAGTTTCTCCCAAACTGAGTATCATCACATGAAAACTTAGAGATAAATTTTGCTTCTCATGTGTCAAATACCCTTTCTAGTTGAAAGAAAAAAGAATAGCATATATAAGTATGTATTAAGTAATATATGAAACTGCTTATATGTCTTTTACCATTTCGAACATCATCTCTGTTAATAGAATTAAATGCTAAAAATGGGGATGTACTTGCTAGACTTTAAATCACAGGCACAGGCACTTTTGAAACACAGTAAATGATCTTCAGGTATTTATTCAGTAACCAAATCAATAAAAGAATCACCACTATTCAGTACAATCTCACACATATGCTCTCTATATGTATTATAAGGAATTCTGTTTAAAACTATTTAATTGCCAGTTACAATAATTAAATAGAAAATTAAATTACTTATGTTCTCTAGATTGTCTTACTCTCATTTATGTCATTAAAATAATGAACCACAAAAGTGTTATTTTAGTACAGTTTGAAGAATTTCATTATCTCATCCCATTTGTCAACAAGGATGGTGCATGTTCCCTATCAAGATAAAATTCAAATCACCGATAGTCTAGCAACAGTAACAAAAAGTCTCTCATCCTTGAAATGTTGACTATCACGATTGAGGAAATAAATATATAAGCAAACAAAACAATACCAAAATATCCTCTTTAATTCAAATACAAATAGTCAAAATAGAGAACTGAGATAGAAAATGGCAGGCTATGTAGATTGGTTGAAGAATAACCATGACTCCTAAAGAAATTATTAACATTGTCACCCTCATAAACAGATTCCCATCCTTTGAAGGAAGCTAGGACATTTCACAATATACATTTCTGCAGTGTATTAAGGTCCTTCTGTAGTAAGCCCAGATTTTTCTTTGTACAAGAAAATTCAAAAATTTAAACTGAATAAACTATGAATTCTTTTAGGTGTTCTGATTCTCTACTGTGATGTTTCAAGTCAGACTTTCTACTAATAAGAGTAGAAAACAAGGCTGGGCATGGCGGTGCATGCCTGTAATCCCAGAAATTGGGAGGCTGAGGCTGGAGGATCAGTAAGAGTTCAAGACCATTCTGGGATACAAAAAGTGAACTTAAGGCCAACCTGAACTGCGTGGTGAGACCCTGTCCCAAAAAGACAAAAAAAAAAAAAAAAAAAAAAAAAAAAAAAAAAAAAAAAAAAAAAAAAAAAAAAAAAAAAAAAAAAAAGAGTGTGGAAACTATCATTTCATGTGTTGAATAAACATCAAATTTTGTAAATTAACTCAGTAGATAAATATTGACATTTAACATGTATGGACAGGCAAGGAAAAATCTAAAAAGCCATTTACACATGTATATGAACATATAATTTTAAAATGTAGCACTATTGACTGTAAATAATTTATCAAAAATTGGCACTGATTTTATAACTTTGTGTATGATCAAAGGAGAGATTACCATAATTGAGACACAATTCTCAAAGAACCACTTGGTTAACAGACTCAATATGTTTTACAGAATATTTTCTTTATCACAAACAAAACTGAATAGTATTGGAGGCAAAAAAAAAAAAAAAAAAAGCACAGAATTTAAAAAATAATAATAGAAACTATCACGTGACCTTAAGAGAACTGCATGCTAAAGGAAAATTGCATACTATTGGAGAATGCCTTGAGGATATTCATATAAAAAATGATGACAGACAGTGCTTTGATTAGCTCCCTCTATTCTGGGGATTTCACTGTCAGATGAAATTCAAAAAGCTGAATAATGAGATTGTGTCTATTGGGATAAATGCAACTTTGTGTTTTATATACATTTATTTACTTTTTCTTTTCTTTTTTATTACTTTTCATAAGAAATAACAAGGTGACAGTTTCAAAACACATTGGTAGTACATTTCCAATATTTGATACAATGAATATTGTTCCATTAGTTATACAAAGTACATGGTATAGACATTATAATTTTTTTAATCATTATTGGTACAAATTTTTTTTTCCAATTGAACCAAGAGAAAGCAGTTGTATATGTGTCTTAGTTATTTTTTACTCGTTGCTGTGACAAACACCTAACACTCAAAATGAAGGAAGGAAGGGCTTATGTAGTTCACAGTTACTGGAGGTTTCAGTCCAAATTCGGCAGGCCCAAGGCTGAGTACAACAGGGCAGAGAACAGCAGCTCATAGTGGCAGGACAGCAACAATCGCAACAGAAGCAACAGACCAGCCAAGGCACCAGAGAGCAACAGCAAGCATATTACATTACATTATGTCTCATGCTCGCTGCCTCATTCTATCTGCCTGAGATCAAACCCACAATCCCAGAAGTACTCAGAACCATTAGTACTGAAACATATAATCTCAGTGGATCATGAGTGGAGTCTCACATTCTGGAAGTCCCTACCCCATGATTGCATGAGCCTTTGGGGTGACAACTAGATATAAACCATAATATTCCGCCCCTGGACCCCCAAAGTCTCATGCACATACCTTTGTGCAAAAGACATTTTAGCCCATCTGGAAGAGTTGCCGAAGTCCCAACAGATTCAGCATTGCTGAAAAGTCCAAGTCCCAAGTCTCCTCCCAGACTCATGGCAAACTCAACTGTGAGCTCCTATACAAAAGAAATGTTAAACATATCCAACATTCAAAGGCACAAGGTAAACATTACCATTCCACAAGTTGCAAACAACAGGGGAATATAAAACACTACTACCAACACAAGTCCAAAATCCAGCAGGGTAAACATTAAATCCCATAGTTTCAACTGGGGCAACCCAAACAGTCTTCACTGAGTTGTGGTCTCCATACAGCTTCATCTCTAAGGCACTCTTGGTGGTAGTTTCCATGGCTTCCCTCTTAGGCTAGCTTTGCTCCGCCTTGGCCTGATCCATGTTCCTGACTTTTCCAAACTTCTGGGGTTTCCACTGAACAGGCTTCTCACACACAGCTTTACAAACTGCCCTCTTAGGGGCACACTGCCTGGCCTCTCAGCCCCTCTACAATCTAGGTGGAATCCTTCTTAACCTCAGAAGTCCTGATGATGATACATATAAACACTTGATAATAATATATAGAAAGAAGGGGGCATCAAAACTTCCTCATGACTGCTCAAGGCTTTGGGGAGACACCTAGAAAGAAGCCATAACACCGTCTTCTGTACACACAAAAAGAAGACAGCCCTGAACCAAGTAGTGACCCTCACACATTGCAGTGCCAGTTGGCTCTGGGATTAGATAAGATAGTCGGGGATCACTTTTGTTACATTTACAAAATTTATAATGTCAAAACCTCCTTCTTCATATATTAAACTTGTGTCTTACTAAGATTTTTCTTCACTTCTGTGGCAGTCTAGGTCAGGAAAATGATTGTTAACACTTTTCTTTTGGGTGAAATTCCCTCTTTCTATATATTATTATCAAGTGTTTATATGTATCATCAGTGAGGAGTAAAAAATATTTTGTCAGAATAATGTGTTATATGTATTTGATTGATAGCTTTATAATCAAATATATAACGCTTGCGCCAGATATATGAAACACTGCTTTATTTAGCACATTTCCTTGAATGGGTTGAATTAAGACACACACACACACACACACACACACACACACACACACACACACATTACCTTGAATTACCACTATGTGTTATTCAGATATTATTTTCTTTTTTTTCATCCATTTATTTGGAGTCCTAAACAAATTATAGTACTAAGAATTAGTAAACAGATTTTGTATTAAAAAGAGAAAATTGTACTTTATACAGATTCCCATATTTAATATTTATTGCCACAATACTTTTCTGTTTTAGTTTGTGCGTGGGTGTATATAGCTGTAAGTATTGTGTGTGTTTGTCCTTTGCAGTAATGAGCTAGTCTTTTATTGCATTTGTAAATTACAAAGGAAACAGAAATTAGGAGAATATTGTTATTTCCATCTGGCTGTTAGGAAGAGAAATGTTTAGGAAAATAGAGTTCAACATTAAAGCTAGAAGACATCAGTAATAAATTCAACCATTAGTAAGCACAAGGCTATTCTTACAGTAATGGCTGGCCAACTTATCTCAACAAATATTCTCCTTAGAATTTCTTTTAATATTGTTTTGTAAACAAATCACTGGTTATGTAAGTGCAGAGTTAATTAAGCAATGTAGAGAGAGTATACAAAAGGCAATGGAGTGATTCCTACAGTGCTGAGGACACGTCATGTAACTTCACACTCAGTATGAAGGCATCTGAGCAATGGACACTTCCTGTACAATGTCTGTGTGCTCTGCCCACTTTTAGATAGTTATGGATTATGGATTGGCCATCCAATTATCAACTCATGCTCTTGCTTTTTGCCACTTTTCACTTTTCATTTTTAAAAATTTTTCAGTATCCAAAATTAAGGGTGTCCTTATACTTTCTGCGCAACTACTTTCCACTCAAGCATACCTCTACTCCTCTTTTTGTTTTGATAAAGAATATGTTTATGCCATACTTAATCATCATCTCTATAGACCATATATATATATATATATATATATATATATATATATATACTATTTTTGTGTCCATTGTGAAATTGTGAAGAAAAAATAATTTTTTCAAAGCATCATTGGGGTATAGAATATAGTAAATCTTAAAACTAAAGGAAAAAGAACAAATTTTTTA
Organism: Myocastor coypus; assembly: GCA_004027025.1. Lineage (NCBI taxonomy): Eukaryota > Metazoa > Chordata > Mammalia > Rodentia > Myocastoridae > Myocastor > Myocastor coypus. Next base: position 18,625 of record PVJA010015876.1, on the reverse strand, counting down.
ATTTTTATTTTATCCTTATCCTTAGTTACACATATAAATATTAGGGTAATGTAATGATTTAATATACACAACCCTAATCAGTTAAAATTGAATTCTAGGGCACAAGGTTAAATTAGTAACATAACTTCTTTGGATAATGAAAAAAGTAAAATTATTTCATAATTAAAAGTTATTTGTGAGCAGGTTTCTTATTATCAAAGTAAAGTATAAAAGTATGTGGAGAAATAATGAAACACTGAGTAGGCAGCATGCACAGTTTGGAATGATCTTAGATTTTTTTTCCTCAGTTAAGTGTGAGTCATAAGAATGTTCAAAAGAAATTTAAAATTTATGTCATATGATGCAACATAAGGAGAAACACTTACTTCTTTTTTTATGGTACCAGGGATTAAATTCAAGACCTTGTGCTTATCAGGCTAGCACTTATTCCACTGAGCTTCCATTTCTGACCCCAGAAATACTTCTGCGCTTGACACATGGACATGCATATCACTACAATTAGTAAGAGTTGACCTTCATTCAAAATATTCAAAAAATACTCAGTTGCTTTTTATGAGTATATAACAATGGTAAGAGAGGTATATAGGGTTGATTTCCTTCACTATTGATAACAACCTTACCCGTATAACTATTTTTAATAAAATAAAATCTAAACAATGAATGTGCCACTTCCAACATAATACCTAAAATGTCTTACACTTCCACCATCCCTCTTTTGTCAAGAAAAAGCATATTACAGAGAGGGGTGAGATCATTTTAATATGCGTTAGACCAACCAAAATTGTGATTGAGAGCAATGCTGATCCAATACAAAACTGAAGCCTGAAAACAAAGTATGACTTTTTCTATTATAAATCTCTGAATATTATAATATATTTAAGTGAACAGAAAGTGTGTCAAATTGACAGATATATCTTGTTTTAGAATGATGATGAAGATTGATATTGCTATTTTCTTATTCTTTCAAAATGTAAAATTTACTTCTTCAGCTTTAGGCTGAACTTAAAACTCTTTCAAGTCTTCATTGCCATTCATCACTACACCAGGAAAAGGAGCAGCAAATTCAGTACCAGTGATGTTGCTTGGATGAACAAGAGAACTGAGGTTGCAGATCCTTGCTCAGAAATCTACAGAGATAGATGAAGACAGTGAATCTCAGTTGAGATCTTCATCCCAGTGCAGCATCCAATGGACACATAATGTGATAGAACACTTTGATGGTAATTTACACTAAATGGTAGACACAGATTCAGTCTTGAGTAAGAGCGAGACATTTCCTGGTGGTACAAAGAAAAGATGTCACCCTTCCAAGGTTTTACTTTAATTAATCCTTAGTGTCCATAAAAGTGCAGATATAAGGGGACGAAACACTCTGTTTGTTAGTTAGTGGAAAATGTACCACTTTAAAATATATCAAGAATATTTCTATTAATGTTACTGTGCTCAGTAAATAATATAGCAGAGCATCTCTACAGAAAGCACATTTATGAAGAGTATGTTCTTTATCTAACTTGATGGGCAAAAAGCCAAGAAAAACTTAGGATTTTCACAGACCATGGTATCTACTTCACAGAAGAAAAGTTTTCTCAATAGATTAAAAATCTCATGTTTTTCAATGTGCTGATAATATGTTGAAATAATCTCTTGTAAAGTAACAATGAATTGCTCCTGAAAGAGCCCCAAGATGGACTCTCCTTAATGAGTTCTCAGAGACCTGGAAGATAAGGGGGACAAAGGCAAGTATGCTAAGAAATGAGAAACTTTTGGCATGAAGAAGCACATAAAAAATTAGAGTCTAATTCTGTTCAGATGAATATGACAAGTCCCACTATAGTCATTTTTTCTTCAGTTCTGTTTCTTTAGAAACATGCCTGACTTTCCATATATGTTTTAATGAATGAATAAAGATAGAATCAGAATAGGCATAGAAAACATCAGAATCAGACTCCAACATAATCACATAAGAAATATGAGACCACAAGTCCAAGCCAATATGACTGACATTTTCAGTATTCCAAAAGATAACATAGAAAACTTGTAAGATCAAATGGGTGATATAGCCGGGCAGTGGATGCAAGATGGCTCCAGTGAGCCTGGCGGCGAGGTGGCAAACTAAAGGTTTGAGGACGCAAGGCAAAGGGGCTTCTTCGGTGGGCTTGAGTAATAACAATGGGAAACGGAGAACCTGGTGGCCTAACCACCCACAGGCCTTCGTGGGAAGCGTTCGCGAGGGACAAGGCTTTGCTTTTCAGAGAAAATTGAAGATTCAGCAAAATTACAAGAAATTGCTATGGAAGGAAAACAAGACTAGCATATCACGGGAATCCCAGTTTACAGATCAGTACCCAGATCACTTGAAACATCTCTATTTAGCTGAAGAAGAAAGACTCAAGAAGCAAATGAAAAGAGCTGAGAAGCCTTCCTCAGAAGAAAAAGTCAACCAGCCTTTACCTGAAGAATAGTGTAGAACTGATGTGCTTTGTGTGAAGACCAGCGTCATCTGCCTCAGCCACAAGAATGGTATTGCAACACAGTGAGTCCCCATCTCTATTCCCAAGAAAAAGAAAAAGAAAAAGAAAATATCCAGTCAAAAAGCACAGGAAGAATATGAGCAGGTACAAGCTAAGCGTGCTGCTAAGAAACAAGAATTCAGGAGGAGAAAACAAGAGAGAAAACATGCTCAAAAGCTCTACAAAAAGAAAAAAATGGAAATGTTCAAAATATTGAGCAAAAGGACTAAAAAGGGTCAACCAAACTTAAATTTACAAATGGAATATCTTCTCAAAAAATACAAGAAAAATGTTGAATGAGACATTTTGTCCTTTAGGGTAAAAGGACCTGCTGAGTATCTATTAGGTTCATACAAATAAGAAATGACAGTCCCTGAAAATGAACTAAATTTGCCAACATAAGATGAAGTGCTAAATTGTGCATATATATTTTTTCTTGTAAAGGAAATATATTAATATATATATATATATATATATATATATATATATATATATAGTTGATGAATGTGGCTGTTTCTATTTTTATTTGCCTATGGAAGAAGATTGGGTTGACAAACTTTAAAAGTCTATTTGGGAGACAGGCTTGAGTATATTTTATCGCATATCAAATTGATATGGAATAAAAAAAAATGGGTGATATAACCAGGATCTAAGAAGTAAGAAAAAGTAAGTGTTAGAAATCAAAACAAACTACTGAGTCTTAGTTCCAATGACATGGCTTTCCTGTTATTATTGATGTAATATGTGATATCTTTTTATGAACAATATAAAGTACCTCCCCCTACCTCAGTGTTTTTGGCTTTTCAAATCGGTCTTATTTTTCATTCAGGCCCCCAATTTTTTTTCACTATCAAAGTTATATATCATTATAAAAAAGTAGAAAATAGATGAATTCATTTTTAATTATAATACTTTTTCAAGAACAATAAATAATTACCGGGTACTGGAAGCCAAAACTACTGAGATGAATAATTGTTGTGAGTATTCTGTCTTACTTTCATTTCATAAAAAGTTGTGTGTCAATTTTTATATTTTTGTGTTTAGTAGCTATAATTTTAATGAACAATTTTACATTCCAATTTTTAATTAAAGAAAACAAGAAATCAAAATAAACAAAAAATGTTGAACATCAATTTTAAAATGGACACTCTGATAGGCTCAAAATGGATAGAGAAAAAAACCAAGAAGTTTATACATGTATCAATAGAAGTTTCATGAACTGAATGAAGCGTGAAAATAAAAAGTAATGAAACAGAAATAAATGCTAAAATCTTGCAATACAATGTATATATCAAGCAATAAGAATTTCAGAATGAAGAAAAAAATGATGGAAAAAATATTTATCAAGCAATAAGAGACAAATATGTCCAAGTTCTTAATAGAAAACAACCTCACATATATATATATATATATATATATATATATATATATATATATATATAATCTTAAAATGATTTAGATAATCTACACCTGGGCTTTTTGTATTAACATACAGTTAACTAATCATAATGTAAAATTTTAAAAAGAAGCAAGTGGGGTAAAGGATACCTTTTATGCAGAGAACAGTACATATTCTGGTAGATGTCTAGAAAGCAAACATGTATTTAGGTCTGTCTGCCTCAGATGCTACCGATTCAGAGGTTTTATCTGCACGATTCCCATTTTCTTCTATGGTAGCGTCTCCTGTATTGGATTTGGGTGGACTCGGGCCCTGAGATTGCATCTTACTCCTTGTTGTTATCATTTTGTATGGAAGCGATCTCTGCACTTTGGTGACGTTACGCTGTTAGCATCTATGGACGTTTGGTCTGGATGCCCCAAGTTGGTTCCCCGCCAGAAGTTCCTGGCTACCTGTCAGAGCTCGGGCTGCTGGCTGCTGTGAAGCCCCGTGGGTCTGGTCTGTGGATGGAGGTGGAGCTGTGGAATTGAGGAGTCCTGGTAGGCTCGTGGACCAGATGGGTTGCCAGATGAGATGTGTGATGGCTTTGATACTGGAGCTTGGGCAGGAGCGGTTGAAAAAAAAAAAAGGGGGAAGGAGGGAGGTGGGCCAAGGGTGCTTACCCAGCTGGCGCGCAGGCCTGAGGGGATCGGGACTGGTGGAAGTCAGGAGGAGGGGATCCGAAAAAGACGGGGCGAGGGGCCAAGGGTCCTTATCTGGTGGGTGCGTGGGCCTGAGGGGATCGGGACCGTCCTTGGCAAGAATTTCTAACGTAGAACAAAGCAATCAGCTGAGTGTGATGGCGCACGCCTGTAATCCCAGCGCTTGGGAAGCTGAGACAGGAGGATTGGTGTGAGTTTGAGACCAACCTGGGCTACAAAAGTGAGTTCAAGGCCAGCCTGAAATACATACTGAGACCCTGTCTCAAAAAGACAAAAAAAAAAAAGCAATGAATAGGGGAGAAATTTGGCGAGCCATAAACCAATTATAAAACAAAAAATATAAGATTAAATAATATAATTTATTTGGTTTTTTTTAAGATTGTTTTAAATTTTATTTATTTATTTTTTTCTTGTTTCAGAACATTTGTTTGTTTATTCACTCATTTTCATGGCCGGCTCAGCCCACCCCGAGGGCAAGGCTGGCGCAGCATGTGGTGCCGGGGATTGAACCGTGGTCCCTGCAGCTGCCTGAAGGCGCTTTTAGACCACTGAGCCATCCTGCCGGTATTTTTAATTGTTCAGACAAGTAAAAATAAGTTTCAAATACTCTTGGTCATTAACTGAATACTATTTCATAAGATTATGCCACGAATTAAGGAATAGTATAAGGTTTGTCAAGATATCTGTACTATATATGACACAGTATGTGATCACCTGGAGACTTTAACCCAGAGTGATTATCAGGTTTCTATTTGTACTATATCATATATTAAGAATATAAGGAAAACATGTTTATAAAACATTTCTTTAGAACTATTGATATTTTTAGAAGAAGATAAAAAATTGTATGGAATAGATAATAGCTACAAATGTGGTAGACATTACCCATCTATATCACTTTCAACTTCATATATTTAAATGTACAATTTATTTATTTATTTATTTATTTTTATTTTTATTTTTATATATTTAGTACAGAACTTCACATAGGACTGGTATGACATGTGGTACTGGGAATTGAACCCAGGTCCTTGTGCTTGTCAGGCAGAGAGTTAGACTCTGTGCTATCCCCCTAGTCTCTATAATCACATTATTACAGGTAAATGTGGAACTTGTATTTTAGAAACCCATTCTAAGTTTTTCTGTCTTTTAAATGGTGTATTTAGGGCTGGCCAGATAACTCAGTAGACTAAAATGCCTGAGTAGGCGAAGCAGAGCAGCTGGGGTTTGATCTCTGCTATGCTGTGCCACCCCACCTCCTGAGCATGCTGAGATGGCAGTGGAGACTGGGTGTGGTGGTGCGCGCCTGTAATCCCAGTGCTGGGGAGGCTGAGATAGGAGTATCACTGTGAATCCAAGATGCATAATGAAACCCTATACCAAATAAATAAAAGATTTAAACAACACCAATAATAATAACTTAATTATAAAAATTCAGATTTTTTTTTTTTTTTTTTTTTTTGTATTTTTTAGGAAATGTCTACAGGGTTTCACTACTAGATCAGACTCGTAGTGGTTCACCTGTCTACAGCTTCCCAACAGATGGGATCACAGGCATGTGCCACCATGCTGCCGAGCCTCAGTTGCCTTCTGAGGGCATACCAGGATCAAATCCCCAGCCCCTGCACCTACTTACAAGCACTTTAATCCACTTAACTATTTGGCTGGCCCTTAGGCTTTTTAAAAAAGTAACAGACTGAAGCAAAAACCTTGCTACAACTCAAAAAAAGTCAAAACTACTGCATAAATTTCAGACTTAACACAAGAGAAATAAAATTTATACAGTAATATTATGTTATGATTAGAGTCAATTTTCAATGAAGAAAATTTTGCTTAGGAAGGAAAATTATCTATTAAATAAACTCCAACAGTAATTAAAAATATAGAAATCTCAGGATAAAAAGGGAAGATAAAATAAATTATCTCTGCATATATTACCAATAAAAATTTGAAATTGGAAATTTATAAAGCCATACAAATAAAATAGCACTAAACCTTTGAAAGATAACTAAAATTCTGATAATTATATACTGGACATTTTCTAGGAGAAATGGAAATTTCTGATGAAAGAAATTTGCTAATAGTTTAGCAAATATAGATAAGAAGGTGTTCACAAACAAGAAAATGGACTTTTAACATTTATACCTTCTAAAATAGGCCTATAGATTTGATAAAAGTCCAATAAAAATCTTTCAAAATTTTCCTGGATTTTAAAATATTCTTTCTAAGAATAAAAGCAAAAGTCAGAGGCATATATATATATATATATATATATATATATATATATATATATAAAACACAAGTTGGTGGATTCATACTACTTGACTTAAAAATTACTGTAAAATCATAATACTCAGCTTAATGTTGGTGAAAGGATTAGAAAATACAGAGCACAGCTCAGAAATAGACAGCAAACTGATCATGAATAGTTAAAGAATAACAGTTCAGTTAAATCACTTGCCATGGTGGCCCATGGTTGTAGTCCCAATACTCTGGAGGCAGAGGCAGGATTGCTGTCAGTTGCATATCGTCCTGGGCTACAAGATAAGATGAAAGACAACCTCAGCTACCTAGTGAGACTTTGTCTCAAACAATAACAGCAACAACAATATGGAAGAAATCAAGCTGGGCATGGTGCCTATACCTGAAGTTCAGCACTGGAGTTGCTGATGCAGGAGAGTCATTGCAATTTTAAGACCAGCCTCAATTAAAAAGTGAGCTCTAAGTTATCCTGAACTGCATAATGAGAAGCTGTCTCAAAAAAAAAGAAATTTGAACAGAAAGGAAAAATTAAAAGAAAGGAAGAAGGAAGGAAGGAAGGAAGGAAAGGATAGGAGAGATATGAATCTATAAGAGCCAGCCAAATAGCCCAGCGGGTTAAAGTGCCTGCAAGCAGGTTCAGGGGCCAGTGGTTCAATCTCCGGGCCTGACATTGAGACTCTGCCTCCGGGGCATGCTGAGACAGCAATTGAGACTGGGCATGGTGAGGCTGTAGGCAGCCAAATTAGATAGAAATAATATAGGCAGGCCCTCAAAGAGACAAGATGAAAGATGAAGTGAATTTAAAATTTTACAGGAGGCAGACACCCCTGCTGTGGGCCAGACCTCAAAACAAAAGAAAAAGCAAAAGTAGCCACCTACTTCCCTAGGAAAGCACATCAGGGATTGATATTCTAAATAGGTATCAATCACCTTAAAAAAGCCTAAATGAGTCAGGAACTCAACCCCAACAAAAAGAACCCTTATCAGTATTCCTGGCAACTTGCCACATGACTTGCTTCCCAAATGGTTCCTAATTTGATCAATTTTACCTGAACAGTGATGCTTGTAATCCCATTGGTCGACCATGACTTTGTCCACCTCATGATCACCTAAGCACGTTCCCAGAGTTTCACCTTAGGTCTGCCTTATCACATGGTTTTGCCCTACAAAACCCCTAAAAAAGATAATTTCCCAGGCAAATCACTAGGGTCACCCTTCTGTTCTCCTCTTGGACAGAAGCTTTCTTTCCCAATAAATATTCTATTCTAAACCTCCGTCTCTTTCCTAAAATTCACTCTTTGGTTTTAGGAAACACGAACTCACTGGCCCAAGGGTCTTTCAGGTTAGGAGATCAGTTTTCTCTTCCTTCATCAGTGGCTCACACCTGTAATCCCAGCTTTTGGGAATTGTAATCAGGTAGATCACTACTGAGTCCTATCTAGTAGTAAGACCCTGAACACCTTGTCCCTGTAGACCCTTCCCTAAATACAAAAAAAAAAAAAAAAAAAAAAGAAAAAGAAAAAGAAAATGAAATGATTCTATATACAGATATGAAACACTTTACAAAAAATGAACAATGACAGTAAATGTAGAAATTTAAATATAAATTTTAGTGTTGTGGCACCAGCTTCTATAGGTACTGAAGAGTCATAAATTGATTGTGCAAACAAAACAAAACAGCTCTAGTAATCAGAATTTTGGTACCTCTAGCTTTCTGCAAGAGGTTCAAGGGTGGCTCAAAATCAGAGCCTCATGAATGTTAAATGTATTCTATAGCCCAAACCTCCTCAAGGCTTTTACAGAAGGGATTGCTTATTACCAACTGACATGCAGGTAAGTGTTAGAAATGAATGAATCACAAGGGAATGAGTTACACTCTTCATCTGCATGCTAGGTATATTTAAACATGAAAGAAATGCTCATGATAGTTAAAACTTCTCACTAGTTAGTACTCATCTATGTGTGAGCCTGGGTAGCTGCCAGGTACTATAAATGGAAGTCCTTGCTCTCAGTAGATTCTTTGTGAACATACAGAAAGTGAGTTCATTGCTGCTGACAGTCACCGGCAAGTCAGTGTGGATCCAGGGACTGGGTCTCTGGCTTAATCACCTGACCAAAGTAAACACTATACAGTTAACCTTTTGGTTTTCCTATTATCATTCTTTTTTTTTTTTTGCCTATGAAGCCAGAATTTCTGATGCTTTTAAATCATCTTCATGGTATAAAAGCAAATAGCATATAATCGAGGAGAAAAGTATAGAAAACTTCTTGTCATAAATAAGACCTCCTTCAACAGCTTCAACAAATGCTGTGCCTTCATGAGAACATACAGATTGGCCCCAGTGTTCCATTTTTCCCAGGCCTATACTCGGGGCCAACTCAGCCTCCAGGATGCTTATGGCTTCTCTCTCTGTCCACCACAGCCCACCCGTGGCAGAATTATGGAGACAGAACCGAATAGAAAAAAGATGGAAACGGGGTAACATACAACAATAAGTATATTACATATATAGTGATTTTCCTATTATCAAAAACTGCTTTGCTACTTTTTCCTGTCTTCAAAAGATTCTGTGACAAAACCATTAACTTCCAAGAAATGACAATATCATTAATTAAATATAATCAATAAATTTTCTATAGATTACATTAGCTGTACTTTTTTAAGAAATAAAATGAGAATTTTTCTCCAAAAATATAAATTGTGGGGCCCGGCGGGATGGCTCAGTGGTCTAAAGCGCCTGCTTGGGGAAGCTTGGGCGGCTTCAGGGACCGTGGTTTGGTTCCCGGCACCACATACTGCACCAGCCCTGCCCTCGGGGTGGGCTGAGCCAGCCATAAAAATGAGTGAATAAACAAATAAAGGTTCTGAAACAAGAATAAAAATAATAAATAAAATAAAAAATTAAAAAAATATAAATTGCAACTTAAAATTGTAAGTAGAATATGTACAATATTGTCCAATCTAAGTTTACTGAGAAGTTTTTAGAGACAACACAAATCGTTATAGAATGAAAAGCTTAAAATTATGGAAAGCAACCAACAGGTATGTCTCTACTAAGAATTTATGTGAAAATATTTTCTAAATGTAGCTTATTTTCAATTTTGTACTGTGATTTTTAAAAATTTTTAGTTCTTATTAGTTAAGGTGTGCAGCACACAATGAATACATTCATTATAGCATATTGATACGGTCACATATCACATCATCACAATATTTTTCTCCTTTCCACTCTCTTATTTGACTAGCATTACATACATTTGCTTGTGAGACCTTATAATGTAATAATACAAATTTGAAGTCCATTTGGAAATTTATAATATAGTTCCCCAAATTTTTGCATATGAAATCTTTTCAGATATAATTAGGAAAGATCTCAGATTGGCTGGATTCATAGGAGATGCATTTTTTTCCCCTGTATTTTGGACAGGATCTATGGGTTTCATTACATAGCTCAAACTTATAGTGATCCTCCTGTTTTCAGCCTCATAGTGCTGCAAGTACAGGCAAGCGTGACCACACCAGTCACAACTGTTGTCTCAGCGCGCCCCATGGGTGAGGCGTGCGTGGCACAGTGGGGATCAAACTCCAGCCCCTGCGCTCTGCTCATGCAGGCACTTTAATCCACTGAGCTATCAGGCTAGTTCTTGGAGATGGAATTTTTAAGACTTGAGTTTCAAAGAGAAGGTTTGTATGTTTTCAGTTGGTGCTGAAAGAAATGGTGAGAAGACCCTGTGAATTTAGCTCAGAGGTCCCACTGAGACCTATCTCTCTCAAAGTGAGCCCAGAGCTCTAGAAGCATCTCGCTTTTATTTAGGGCTTAGAATGTGCCCACGTGCATAATGAACTTAGTAAAGAAAGGCTACAATCTCTGATCTCCACCATTTGCCCAAGGCTGGGTTCACAAAAATACTAACTAAAAGGATTTCCAGCAGGGGAGGAGACAACCATTAACATCCCAAACAAGGGAGGAAACAACAGACAGAGCCTTTAGGGTAAGCTCTTATCTTCCTCCTTGAATCTCAGCTTTCTGGAATTCCCAAGTAACAGACCACAGCTGTCCTTGGGCTTTGTTTATTGCTCTTTGCCTCTTGAGATGCTAATTTCTTATCTTTATAGCTAAATCCTAGGTCAATTAGACTTCTGTCATAAAGAGACTAAAGTATTTTTTTTATCTTCAGACCTTTCATTTCTTACTAAAAATATTATTAAAAATAGTATGAGATTAACTTATCCAATCATTTTGCTACATTTCTTTGCTGACAGGAGTTCTAAAACTGACTTGCACTACTGCCCTTATGTGATGCTGTCAAGAAAAGGCACAGTGGAGCAGAGCAAATACCAATACTGTGCCCTTGAGTCACAAAAACAGTGACCCTCATGAGCTTGTTTGTCCTAATTTATTTTATTACAGTAATTGAGACTTGAAACAGCAAAGAACCATATGGAGAGATGACTACCATTCTTTACTGTTAGAATAAATCCTGTTGCACAGTGGTTCAAGACAATGAGATAATCCTGGAGTCAAAGAGCACACAACACAGAAATCTCAAACACTGACAGTATCAGATACTGGGGATATGGAAAAGAGGTAGAACAGTGTCAGTTTTTCCTTGATCTCAGTAAGGAATCTGAAATAGTATGCCAGTCTAAAAGGATAACATTTTCTAGGGCTGGTGAGATGGCTCAGCAGACTAAGCCCCTGCCAAGGCAAGCACAGGAACTGGGGCTTGATGCCGGGCACCACATGATGGGGCATGCTGGCCCCATCTCTGGGCACGCAAAACCCCTGAATGAGTCTAGGTGTGGTGGTGTAGCCTGTAATCCCAGCACTGGAAGGCTTGAAAACAAGAGGATTCATGAGTCTGAGCTGCATAGTGAGACCTTGCACAAAATACAAACTGATTTAAAAAGTAAAATAAAAGAGTATCACTTTTTATAAAATGTATTCGTTGTTTTACATTATAAAAATTCTTTTTCTGAATTTTCTAAAATAATTTGAAAAATGAATGAATTTTTTTTTCTGTCTAAAAACCTGTGTGCCAGCTGGACATGATGTCACACGCCTGTAGTCCAGCACACTGACCGCTCAGGTGGAGGTTTATTGTCAGTTTGATGCCAGCTTGAGCTACATAATGCATTCAAGGCCAGCTGGAATTACATAGTGAGACCCTGTCTTAAAATAAACAACTGTATGCAAACCTTTTTAGCCACTCTTGTATAATTTCTAAAAACTAGAATCAAGGCTTAAAATGTCTTTTAATAAGTGAATGGATGAACACACTATGGTAACTTTTGATACAAATTAATGCTATCCATAGTAACAATGAAAGAGAGAGGGACAAAGAGATAGAGACAGAGACAGAGACAGACACAGAGATAGAGACAGAGACAGAGACAGAGACAGAGACAGAGACAGACAAAAAGAGTTCAAATTCCAAAGTAAGTACAGTGAGGATTGCATGTATCAGTACACTAATTTCACAATTAGGTAAGTGAATGGCAAATGTTAGAGGGGACATTTCATATTGAAAAGGACATGCCATTGTTGTAATGGAAGATAGTCAAAGGAATAAGCAGCTAGGTATTGGATATAAAATGCATTAGGGCTGAGGCAGGAAGATAGCCCAGCCTGGGCTACAAAAGTGAGCTCAAGGCCAGCCTGAACTGCATAGTGAGACTCTGTCTCAAAAATACAAAAAAAAAAAAAAAAAAAAAAAAAAAAAAAAAAAAAAAAAAAAAAAAAAAAAAAAAAAAAAAAAAAAAAAAAAAAAAAAAAAAAAAAAAAAAAAAAAAAAAAAAAAAAAAAAAAAAAAAAAAAAAAAAAAAAAAACCCAACAACAACAAAAAAAAGAATTACTTGTAGAATCACCTACAGAAATTCATGCCTAGCTTAATTTAGCTACTGTTCATTAAATGGAAATATACTTATAGATATATGTATATACATGTGTTTCTTTTTGAATTAACATGTAATAAAAGTACATCAATGGAAATAATACACATATTAATAATTTTTAACATAATCATCCAATTAAAGAAGTTATGGTAACATGGATTTATGTGTGACTCTGGGGCTATGGTAGAAAGGATATATTTTGAGAATGTTGTAACATCATTACACAAGGAAGTATGTACTGAAAAACAAAAATCATTTATTTAAAAGTACCAAAGACACATAAGACAACTAAATGAGCTTCGTTGGCCAAAACTAGCCCAGTTTTTAAAATGGATCAAGATATTATAAATACTTAACAGAAGAAAATGAATACATAAAAACTCTACTGAATCAACAAGGAAAAGGAAGAAATAAACATTAAGAATACTATCCAAACTATATAGACAAACACACATGCACTGAGTATAGAAGCACTGTCTTAGAAAACTCTTCTTAGTCAAAAAGTATAACATTGAGAAAGAGATACAAAGACAAAAAGAATTCTCATTTGCAAGGGCAATAACCAGGTGTAAGAAACCCAAAAAATTGTCCTGGAGGTAAAATGAAAACTTCCTAATTAGAGCTGTATCAAACACTCAAGATTGAGTATTTGATTCTATTTATTTTCTAGTTATTTATTTCTAGTTATAATCTAGTTGTTTTTCTTGTTGCCGATGCATATGTTACAGTTTGTGACACTATTGAGAACACTTAATTATGAAACTTTATAACATTTTTAGTACATTAAGATAGTTTACATGCACAAACATGATAAATATAAAAGTACTTAAATATGCTGTGAAGATAAATCATGCTGCTTACTAAAAAAAAATCTAATAATATAATAACACAAAAGTGTAAATCTGCTCTAGCCCTGGCTTGACATAGAGCTATTATCATACGAACAGTGATACCAGCTGTGTGTGGCTCTGTAAAATATCAATATCCAAAAGAAAGACTTCTTTGGTGCTCTTATATGATGTTCTTCCCATTTTACTGGTAGTTAAAAGTTTTAATTCATTCTTGATCTTCTGCTTGCTCCTACAGTGCATACTTTTCACATTTTCCTGCTTGATTCATAAGGCTTTCTACTGTTGCTAAGTTATTAGCTTTTGGAGGGATATTACAAACTTGTTACATGCAGCACTAAATCTGTCATCATTTTTATTTTATTTTATTTTGAGGAAGGATCTACAAGGTGTTTGATACTAGATCAAACTCACCACTAGATCTCACTACTAGATTGGACTGATAGTGATCTGCCTGTTTACAGCTTCCCAAGAGCTGGGATTACAGGTGCATGACACCAAGCCATCTCAGTTGCCAACTTAGTGCACCCGGGGGTGGGGCTGGTATGGCAAGCTTCAGGATTGAACTCCCAGCCCCTGTACCTGCCTGCAGGTGCTTTAATCCCCTGAGCTATTTGGCTTACTCTTGTCATTAATTCTTGTCATTGTGTTCATTTTCTAAGTCGCTATTGTGCTGCTTACTTAGTCCTTTAACAAGACTTGCCTAACATAATTAAATAAATTACATAGGGGCAGAATCACCTTAATGAGAAAAATCTTATGCATTCTCCAGCTTAAAAGGTTTGAATTCAATGTAAAAATCTATGGATAGATTTGTTAGTAAGAGCTAGACAAAGAATATTTTGCAAGTTTAAGATGCAGGGCGGTCAATAGCAAGGCACAATGTGTGTGAGGAGCTCTGCAGACACATAAGGATAATCAAAATTGAGTCTGTTTGGGGAGAAATTTGTCACGGTAGAGCACTATTGAATAATGCCGAGGACTCTAAACATAGATAAATGATCATTGGTAGAAAACGTGTTGGAATTTATCATAGGTTCCTAGATGCTCATTTAGTCTTTTGTAAAAGAACTAATCTGCTTTTTTTTTTCACACTTCCTTTCTTGTTCTGCTTTTGTTCCCCTATTTCCTCTTCAGTGGGGAGAAGTGCACCAGTCAAAGCACCAGTGGCCTATTTCTTCTGTGATGAATTATCTTACCAGTTTTAGGTAGAGCAGTTCTGATGTGGAACATTGCATGGACTACAGTGACTGTTGGGAGATTCATTTTACCTATGATTAGAGATTTATAGATACCAAATGAAAAGAAATCCTCTTAATGTTGTCTCCTAAATTATGACCCTAGGATAAATAGGGTAGATATTCAAGTTACACTTTATTTATTACATTTTGTGGGAAGTGCAGCATACAATTTACCTTGAATTTACAACATAATAATAAAATGCCATCTTCATGAGCACAGATTATGGAAATATATAAGAAAAATATTTCCTTACAGAGTATTTATTTTTATAGTACCTATTGTAATGCAACGTGTTTTACTTATAATTATAAAATTATCTTCTACCGAATAATGAACATTTATTATACTTTATTAGAGAACAAAGTTAAAGCACTATTTGTATTTTCTATAATTTAATGCACATATATTCATTTTCAAACATACTTAGCTTTGAATGTCCAGATACTGTACATATTGTCTTGTCATTTGAAACATATTACAAACACTGTGTTTTAAAAATAATTTACATAAGAAGTTCATTTTTGATGCGCAGTTAGGATTTCAGTTTAAGTACAAACTTCATTAATCATCCTTTAAAATTGAAACTACTGGAGCCAACGAGATAGCTCAGCAGTCTAAAGTGCCTGTTTAGACAACCTCAGAGACCGCAGCTCAATCCCTGGTACCAAATGCTGTGCTAGCCCCAACTCCTGGGCAGGCTGAGCTGGCCATAATATTTAAAAAAAATTTGAAAAAGAAATTGAAACTACTAAAAAGTGATGGAATTGTATAAAAGTTTTCAATGTGTACAGGAAATTTATCATATTGAAGGAAAACAAGCACTTAAGCATGTGTAGTTGAGTGTAAAAGGAATGAGAAATCTATAATTTTTATCTTACTAATTACTTTTATATTCCTTTTATTTTTGTTGTAATTTAAAATATTACTATTATTTAGTGACCATTAAAGTTTCTTAGCAACATAAAAGAAGTCTAAAATCTCAGTAATGTATAGAATTATAGATTTTAAAGATCTTTCATAGCTAAACTATGGCAACAGGAAAACTGTGCCATATAAAGCAAAACCACTAAGGGCTGGGTACCTTAAACACCATTTTTATTTTCAGGCTATTACAAACTTAACCGAGTTGATGGGAGTATTGTTTGAAGTTTGAATTAAGTAACTGGAGAATGAGTTTTTCTACAATTAAAAACTTAAAGTTACCTTAGAGGTGTCTTTCACTATCTATATTAATTTTCCAAATTTATCAAAATTTTCCTTCAGAATATCTTCAGTATGCACTACTGTCTCAAAACATATTTTGTCAAGTATTCCAGCTGTCAACATAGTGCTTACATTTTACATGGATAACATAATGTACTCCTTGTAGGAATTCTGTAGGTAATATTGTTTCCCTATTTTAAAAGTGAGAAAAACGTACTTGGAGAAGTATCTTAGTCACTTATCTTGCTGGCTGGGCTAAAAGCTTAAACATTCAAAGCTAAGGGAAGAGAAATTTATTTAGCTGACTGTTTGTGGAGGTTTCAGTCCATACTCAGCTGGTTTCAGAGTGGAATGGCAGAAATTGGATGGCTTATAGTATGTAGATGACAGCAAAACAAGGGTTAGCCACAGCTCTATTTCTCTGTTTTCTTTTATTATTAAAATTTATTTATTTATTTATTTATTTATTTATTTATTTATTTATTTATGCCACCACTCCCAAATTTGGTGTCCAGCATGGTGGTGTAGCATGGGATGCCACTGATCAAACTTCAGGTCCTTGCTCTTGCTGGCCAGGTGCTAGTACTTTATCTCGTACATCTTCTCTGTTATACTTAAGACAAGAGACACTCAAACACTCTTAATTGCAGTCCCTTGATCCTAGCATTCCACTGTGATCCAATCTCAGTGTCATACATTCTATATCCAGCCATCTCTGAAAAACCTCTACCTATCATTGTACAAGGCTTTGATGAGACATCTGAACGCCAGCCATAACAAAAAGTTATGTATAACTGTTCAAGTTTTTAAAAAAAAGGCTAAGAGCATTTTGTTTGTTTAATTACAGTTTTCCTCACAGTATCACATGCCCTCTTCATTTTTGCATGCTGAACTGGTACAGCAACTCCTTTCATTATTATTTTTTTAAGAATTTTTTATTTTATTTTATTGTTTCAGAACTTTTGCTTATTTATTTATTTTTATGGCTGGCTCAGTCTGCCCTGAGGGCAGGGCTGGCACAGCATGTGGTGCTGGGGATGGAACTGTGGTCCCTGCAGCCACCTAAGCTTTCCTAAGCAGGTGCTTTAGAACACTGAGCCATCCTGCCAGGCCCCTTTTTCATTGGATCTTTTCAGATAGTTAAGTTTAATTGTATTTGAAAACATTTACAAAATGAAAAATACACAGGGAATCCCAACCTTAAGGCAGCCTGAGCTAGCCAAAAAAAAAAAAAAAAAAAAAAAAAAAAACCCTTCACAAAAGATACAGTACGGTATAGATCTTTTCATTTGTTATTTGTATATGAACATCTGTTATGTATGTAGGAACAATTTAGCTTGCTACAAAAGTAGCATTACTGATAATTTAAGGTTTATATTAAGAACATTGGATGAGGTAGATAATTTTGAGAGTCTTGACAAAATCCTATGTGCCATAAATGAAACGCTAAATAAACAATACAGTATTTTGATAGTAGTTTAAAGCTAGAGCTCATATCCATTATTTCTGCATATCTGATAATCCTATGACTTGATAAATATTGAAAGTTAAATTGTTTCCAGGCACAGTCAACTGATACTCAAATTTATTTATTTATTTATTTATTATTTATTTATTTACGCAGAACTGGGTATAGAACTAAGGCCCTTGTGCTTGCCAGGCAAGCGCTTATTCTACTGACCTATCTCCCTAGCCTGATACTGAAATTTGTAGGGACAGAAAAACTAATACAAAAGTCAAGCAAGAAATATACACAAAATAGAAAAACTTTGAATTGCTAAGCTCCACTAAAATGTTTCCTGTTGATTTCTTTCCATTGGAAAACTAACAATCTGTCACTCCATTTTTTAGCCTTATCTGTACTAGAGGATGCTCTGTTAGCATGCAGACTAGAGCAGGCAAGAGTTTAGCTCTAAGTTTCTAACCATATTAGCAGTCAGTATTTATGCTTTAGGCAAAGTTTAAAGATCTGTTTAATAAACCAAAGGGAATTTGTTCAAGTTTAAACTTATTTACATAATGTGAGAAACATTGTGTGTGTGTTTGGCCTGCTTAATATTCCCCCAAAAAATTACTGACAAAGTGCTATTTATTATCTCTGAGTAAATCAAAATTTATATGCAGATCAGATTAGTTGAGTATAACTTGTACCCTAAGATCCTGGATTTGAAGCTTCATTATGGATGTTTAATGACTTAAGATGCTGCCTTTGGGAAAGAAGAGGTGTGAATGTTATGGTTTTATATCTCCAAAATAGTAGTATTGTTTTAGGTCTGTACATTCCTTAGAACTGCATCTATAAGGGATTATTATTTTTTTTTTATTTTTCAATTCTTTTATTGTTTAAATTTAACAATGGTTATGTTACATATTTTCATCATCGCATCAGTTTAGATTAATACATATAGGTATATAAGATTGATCAAACAACTAAACATTAACCTTTCTAAATCCACATTACTTTTTTTTTTCTTTTCCCCCTTTTTTTCTTTGAAAGTTGACATATTGCATATTGTCCTCACAATCATTCTATAGAGTGCAGTGTGTGGGCATGACCCACCTC